>VOPJ01006247.1:0-14684 GCA_014673585.1 Semibalanus balanoides
AATGTGCATTATCAAATGACGTGCGATAATGAAAAGCCACTGAAGTGGATTTATCGCTAAATACAAATTCTAAATTCTAAATTCTCACTTTGTTATTTTCGTTCGCCAAATTGTATCTGGCAGATAATAGGGTTGGTATGTTTTCGCTTCACCAAGAAAATAATATTTCGTGTTTCGAGCACTCAAATAGCCCTTTAGTGGCATAGACGATTACGTTTCATCATATTGATATTCTAATGCCTTATAGAATCAAAGCGGTTTTTTACCGCCAAAGGCTTCGGAAGGGGGGCCAATATGTCTTTTAGCCCCCAAAAACGTCAACAATTTATCGTAAAAATTGCCTTGGCAATAGTCAAAATCCAGCTATTTACATTGAAAAACTGAAAAAATTTGCGCCAATTCGCGGCATGACGCGAGTTTTGTTATTGATTATACAAATTTGGAAAATTGGAAAATGAAATCCATTAATTAAGTGTCAGGCAGAAGAAGTGTTCCTTGGCAGTTATTGCTTGCCCCAGGGCCACTCCCTTCATACAAAACTGTTAGCAACTTGTTACTAGTCACACGGACATGTACTAGTCTTGAGGTCATGTTAGCTAGTCTGCCGAGCTCCGTAAAAGTCGACGTGAACGCAAAGACATGTATGTATCTTCTCCATTCTCTGACCCTGTTGAAACGCATTTTAGTGACATCACAGCCCGAGTCGCTTCATAGTCATCTTGTATCCAGACGTGATGTCCACCATCGCGAAACCAGGCAGTGTGACTAACTGCAGACACCAGCGATCCACACGGAGGCGGAGAGGCGGCGCTTCCTTTACTCGATTGTGACAGCTTTTAACAGCCTGCCCGCTACTATTCGTGACCTCAGCCCATCCCAGTGCAAGACCAAGCTGCGTAAGCACACCATGCAGACACAAGGGTGACTTAACCCGCGCTTGACCGGGGGGATGGCAAAGCAAATATTGCCCCCCCCCCCTGCCGTTTATTCGTGATAGCTCACAAACCATGCAAGATATCAACCTGAAACTTTCAGTACCTTCCTGCACATCCATTTTACATCGGTTGAGAAAAAATGGAAATGTTTTAAACCTGGTGTGTGTGTGTGGGGGGGGGGAGATATACACCGTTAGCGCTCAGATCGTGTCCAGTGAGGCGGCTGAACCAGTCCCTTCTAGCTTTGGCGTGACGCGGCCTCGACCTCTGCCAACCTTCGCTCTCGTCTGGGCTCCTTATTTGACTTATCTGAAAGACGCCCCGAGGGATAGGCGGAGGGAGAGAGAGAGAGAGAGAAAAAAAACGTTGTGTTGGGTTTTGCTGGAGGAGCGCCCGGCAGCGTTCCTTCAGCGAAGGCTTCTGATTGGTAACTGGTGATGCCTGGCGCTCGTAGCGCCGCCGCGCGGAGGTTATAAGAACTGACTGGCCACATAACTTATCGCTAATGTATATTCACGTTTGTTAGCGTGATTCCGTGAATCCTCAATTTCGTGACGTCACGTTTCTTGAATTTAGCGACAAAATCACTCAAGCTTTAAGCAGCTGTAAAATGATTAGATTGTATGATAAAATTTAATAAAAAACTGAAAGATAGCAAATTGCATGTAGTATAAAGCTGCAATCTCAGAACTATCAAAATTTTGATTTCTACATTTTTTACATTTTGTATATATTTGTTTTTGTGTGTGTCACATCAAAACACAGAACACAGGTGAAAGAGTGGTGTTCAAGCAACATACAAACCAAACTTCAAAAGAATATCACCATTTTTGACATATTGATTGACAGCCTTTCAATCACAATGAACTTAGCTCGATGTTAGCAATAAAAGCACAAAAACTTTGAAAAACTGTGAAAAGGGAGAAATTAAAAGATAAACTTGAATGGAACAAAATCAGACAGACATAAAAATGTTCTAAAACAAACAAAAAATCAAAATTTGGGCATTTTTTCGAAATTTTTGCTGCAATTTTTTATCTCGAAAACTAGGTATTCATGTGAAGGAAAAGTGTTATAACAATATAAAAGGCAAATTTCAAAAAATAGTACCATTTTTACTAAGAAAGCCTAAAAATGGTAGCTAATGACGTCATATTTTGAAATTGCGTTTTTAGGCTCATTTTGACAAGATAAAGACAAATACATGTCAGAATTGTTCTTCTGATATCAGAATGGGCTAAATTCCTTGCCCTTTTGTTAAGATTTAGCAATTTAAACATTTGACCTCTTTTGATCTGAATTTGACCTCAGCTTGACACTTAGTTCACTTAAATGAGTTCCAATGGTGCCTTGATTATCACTATCGATTTATACGAATAAAACAGACCATAAAACATGTGTCGCATGACTTTCAAAAATCTGATTCGGATAGGGACCTTTTGTGACCTGACACTGACCTTGATCTTTGCAAAAAATCGCCTTTTTGCTCATGACGGAGGTGTGTCATTCCTTTGGGGGCACTTTGGGAGATCATAGTCGCAATCAAAGGCTCTGGATGGAAAGTATGGTCCATAAACTAAAATGTATCGATTTTGACATTTTACCTGACCTTCACCTGATATGCGACATTGATTCAAAAATGTGAAGTATGCTTGAGATGCGTCTTGATGAGAGCTTTCGAACGCCGCCTTGTGCGTCTCGCTACGATCTTCGGTTCCGGAGATACAGAGGGGGCAGTATTTGCCCCCCGGTCAATGGGGTTCGGACAAGACTCCGGTCAAGCGCGGGTTAAACATGTGGATGATTGTTAGTTGTTTTACTCGGTGCGTGACTGTATGTGTGTGAGTGCGCGTGTGCGAGTATGTCTGCTGATCCGATTCCACTTTTTTACGTCTTATGATCTGCGACCTAGAATAGCCCCGCATCGCGCGTATCGGTTGCGTGTTAATATAATACAAATGCAATATAAGTAAATACACTTAGATTACTTTGATAAATACAAATAAAAGCTGGCATGATCAACGTGTTAAATCCCAATGGGGTCCCACCCTCTAACCCGAAAACAAAAAATGATAGCTAGACGCAGAAAACAGTATTCGAAAGCTCTTCACAGTTTCATTCGAAATTACTTGGGCGTTATTTGGCTTGGTTCAATATTGAGGTCACCAGAGGCAGTGGCGGATCCAGAGGAGGGGTCCAGGGGGCCATGCCCCCTTGGGCCTCGAACTTGAGGGGGCACTCTGGCCGCCTGAGGGGGTACTCTGACCACCTGAGGGGGCACTCTGGCCGTCTGAGGGGGCACTCTGGCCGTATGATGGGGCACCCTGGCCGCCGGAGGGGGCACTCTGGCCGTCTGATGGGGCACTCTGGCCGGTTGATTGGGAGGGGAGCTCTAATGACCTGAGATGACCTCCACATTTTGAAGATAAAAATGTTGAAATAGGGGCACCCTCAAAATATAGTCGACCAAATCCGTCCAGTTTTCATATTTGGGTATAGGTAGGGGCACTACTGTCATTGATGGCCCCCTCCTGTAAGATTTTCTGGATCCGCCACTGACCAGAGGTCATCAAAGTTACTTTTCATAAAAAATATAAAAATGCTTCCTTTTCAGAGAACATGCATTGGATCCGGCCAAATATTTCAGAATCATCTTATTTTAGCTCATTGTTGATAACCCTGGTTAAACCATTGCTCAGTGACTTCTGTAAGGTCGACTGAGTTTATCTCAGGTCACCAGCATCTCTTTGCCAAAACTCTTGATAGAAGAATGACGATTTGATAAGGGATGAAGGCTCCCTGCGCACAAGGGCACGTGAATTGAGCCGCAGAATGACACGGAATCTTGTTGTGTTGCCAGCGCGGAAATACAGTCGCTTTTCTAGAATAATGACTCATTAAAAAAGTGGTGGAACAATTATTTTTGAAATAATAAATGAACCACATTTAACAAGGTACTACGAGCCTAAAATATTAAATGGTATTGCAGTCATTTATTTGTAAAGTTATTACTCTTAAAAAAGTGTATTCTTCTTGATTTTCGAGTTTATTTGCCTACCTTACAGTTTATTACAGTTTATCGAGTTTATTTGCCTATCTACTAGCAGGACCCAATATAATTGTACACAGGCTAGTTAAGAATCTAGCAGAACGAGGTAGGCAGGTGCCGTTTAGGCAAGGCTTTTCTTTCATTTGTGCTTAATTTATGGTTTCGAGAAAAATTGTCGTGGACAATTAGGAATATTTTATAACAAAAATAAATTTTAATTGCAAAAAAACATGTAAATCAAACATATAAAAATGCAAAGAAGAAAATATAAATATTAGTATCTGGAGAAGGCAGGGCTGAAAAAAAGGTTGCGTGGTTGTCGTCAAAATTAGAACCGGGGTTGGTGGTTGTCCTGCGATATGCATATGCATAGTGTAAAATGTGTGCAACTGGTGCCATTATACGCCCTAGTGCCCAATCAATGCTGTTTGACCTTTTCTTCCGATTTCAGTAGGTATTTAGCAGTAGGTTACTAGGAGCCCAAAAGACAAAAAGTGATATTAACAATTTAATGACCTTGCCTTCTTATGCTACGTATTAACTAAATGTTTAGGACAATTGTTTAAAAACTTGATATTTTGGTCGCAGGCCTGTTTTCAAGTATAAACAAAGCAACACAAATAGGTATAATAGTACAAACGCCGAATATAGGCGCTGTTGCCTACCCATCTCAAAGCAGCATGAACAGGGGTTCAATGCACTGATGTCTGACGACCGCGCCGTAACGAGACTAAACAGGATGTTTTATATGGTGCACAGTGCGCACCGGGGCTAAGTGCATCACACACAGAGAGCAAGAAATGCAATGCAAATTATCTTCGTTTATTGTCGTGGTCAGCATCGCAACCAGGGAGATGCTAACGTAGTTAGAGATCAACAATTTCTTTAAAAAAAGACCGGCACCGCCCAACGCCACGCCAAGTAAATGAGTTGGCCACCGGCATCAAGCCGGCCACATGTGCAGCACCCGCCAGTTTCCCGGCGAACCAGGCAACCTGCATGTCTCGATTAGTATACATTAGGCAAATATTTTTAACCCACCGAACTTGTGCTGAGCCCCGGCATGGACGGCCAGCTAGAGCTCAGACACCAGCTTCATCCCGCCGGACCTTTTAATTTGGCCACAACGCCGGCTCGGTCCTCAAATGGTGATCTCTAGACTGCCAACCTCCCCCGTTATATATATGGACTCGCTTTTCGCGGCTGGAACAGGGAGGGGGCCACGAAAGGAATGCTGTTGAATGACCATTAAAAGGAATATGTTCACATATTTAATACATATAGATTTGATTGACGTATGGCCAAGTTGTTGGATGTTTCCATTGAAATTAAGTATTGTAGAAGTTAAAACAACCACAGAGGTCTAATCGAAAGCTTAAATTATTGAGTTTTGTGTTTTTAGAGCATTCTGCAAAAAGATTAAGCCCCTAGTATTAGGGTACCTCTTAAAGCGCCGATGTCGTCATCCCTCTTTTTCATCTAAATGTTCGATTGAAAGTCAGACGCTTGTTTACATTTGGCTATTACATTAGCCATACACTAGTCATACATATGCAGCGTGAAGGTTTTTAATTTCCAAAAAATTTCCTTCATATGAGCGTCATCAGCCCAAATACAAGAAAACCTAGTGTTCATAGAAAATTGTAGTACTGTTTGTGAGAAGCCAAAATGTCAGAATCGTGTTCGCAGAATTACTTCATATTTTGCACCACAAGCGGTCGTACATTGACAACTTTTCAGAGAAGTGAAAACATTCCCTTTAATGGAAAATGTGATGGTTACCGGGGACTGGATCGGAATAATGAAAGGACTTTGGCACCGGAAAGGGACGCGTTGCTAAGAATTAGTAACTATGCCAGAAAAAGTATACTACTGAACTATACCAGATTCACAGCATCATAGGACAACCACGACACCAATAGGTAATGCGCGGTCTATGTCATTGGTCCCTGTATAAGGGTCGCCGGCAGTGATGTGTTCGGGTCCGACCGACCCTCCGGACACAGCCGCGTTTTGTCTCGACGATACAGTATAATACTAGTATTAGTGTATAGTACACCTACCAGTATGTTTCGTTACTGCGTGAGCGATTTGGAATGGTAGACCCACACCTGCTAACATGAAGGGTATTTTTAGAACGAAGGCAGCGAGAAAGTAGAATAGAAAACAAAACATATACTTAGCACCATCAAAGATATAGCTTGGTTACCAGGTTAGTATAGTTTGATTGAGCAAGGTAGACATTTCATTATTTTTGACTCATAACCTCAGCAGGACACCGAATGTGGTCATCGAAATTCCATGTCTTTGGTTGCCGGTGAGGACGACAAAACGACACGATTCTTTAGCCCTGGGAGAAGGATACCGAACTGAGTAGGCATTGCCTACCTTGCCTACAGGGAAGAACCGTCCTTGCCGGTCTAGAACCGTTGGCGACGCCCCAGACTTTAAAGGGAATATAGCACCTTTAACATTAGTTTTTAACTGAGATAGCCAGATTGTCGGGTGTGCTGAGAAACCCCCAAAATCACCGAAATTTTTCCGCCTCCAAAGCATCCTGAGTTCTGAGTTTCAACGCCAAAAACCGTTGGTCAATTGTGGTCATTATTTCAACGTCACAAATTCCCTTGACGTTTCGCATACCGTCTCAGTAGTTACTCCCACTGTGATTGCCACCACACTTCGCTTTTTTGACCCGTCCACCCAGTATTTCAGTTACCGTACCGCCCGACCGCCACCGACGGTCGGTCAGCGCTTCGGCACACTTCTAGTGGTTTCACGTAGGCGGCCCCCACTCCCTAACCCGCGCGAGCGGAGCGCTGTCGACCCCAGCCAGTCGCGTTTCACTACCGGTGGTGCACCGGTACGTGAAACGCTGTGCGTGCGTGCGTGCCGGCACAGCAGCTGGTCACTGGGGCGGGTCGCATAGGTTTGCCGTTCATACCTCCTACGGTTGGCACGTCAAGACTCGCTTTGGTGACGCTTAAGAAATTGTGTGACTACATGTAAACATATTACTATTTTTCAAATTAACAACAAATTCTGACTTTTTTCGCAAAATGAATGTCAGACCGTAATCAGAGCCATTTCTTCTTCCACATTTAATACTTTTCCCAAGGTGCTAGTATTCCCTTTAAAGGGAGAATTGTTTCAGCCTCCTCTGAATAGGTTGTCCAATGACCGCCCGTTGTGGGTGCAAAAATATTGAAAGTAATTGCTGCCGAACACGATTCTGACATTGTTTCTCACAAAACAGTGCCTCAATTTCATGAAAAACATAAGTTTTAGTATTGGTGGCTGTATACGTCATATGAAGGATTTTTTGGAAATAGATAAAACCTTCACCGTGCAATATGTATGACTAGCCGTAATGGCTAATGTATAGACAAATTTAAAACAAGTCTAGCTTTCATCAACATTGATAAAGAGAAAATGAACTACATCGCTTTACGCGGCTATTCAATATACACTAGGGCTTATCTTTTGAGATTGTCAAAAACCAAACTCAAATTTACTTTCGATTAGACCTCTGTGGGTGTTTTAACTTCTACAATGCTTAATTTCTATGGAAATCCAACAACTTGGCCATCTCAACTCAAATATAATGTTAATGTGAAACATTCCCTTTAACCCTCGCTTGACCGGGAGGGGGGGAAGGGAATTGCCTCCTGCCGTTTATTTGCGATAACTCACGAACCATTCACGATATCAACCTGGAACTTTCAGTACCTTCCTGCACATCCATTTTACATCAGTGGTACAAATTTGGCAATGTTTCACAATTTTGCAAGTTAGATATACACCGTTTTGTGACGTCACGTCTCTTGAATTTAGCGACAAAATCACTCAAGTTTTAAGCAGCTGTAACATTGTTACATTTTGAGATGAACTAAACCCAAAAATACCGGAAGATAGCAAACTGCATGAAGTATAAAACTGTTATCTCAAAGTTGTCAAAACTTTGATTTTTATCATTTTTTTCATTTTTCACACCACTTTTTGTCACATCAAAAAACGGAATATATGTGAAAGAGTTGTGCTCAAGCAGCAAACAAATCAAAATTCAAAATAATTTCTAATTTTTGACTTAGTGATAACCTTTCAAGCGCAACAAGCTATGCTTGAATTTGGTAAAAAATATAATCAAATTGAAAAGCTGAGAAAAGGGAGAAATTAAAATAAAAATTGAAATGTAACAAAATCAGACCAGACATATAAATGTTCTAAAAAATAGCATTGCATTTTTTGTTTTTTTTCCTACCAAAAATATCAAAAAAACATATATTTATGTGAAAGAAAGGTGTTACAACAATATGAAATCCAAGTTTCAAATCAAGAACACAGTTTTTACTAAGAAAACCTAAGAATCGTAACTCATGACGTAATAATTTGAAATTTATATTTTTTGCTTAATTTGACAAGATAAAGACAAATAAATGTCAGCAATGTATTTCTGAGATTAAACTGGTCCAAAAACATGCCCCTTTGGTTAAGATTGATAAATTAAAACATTTGACTTCATTTGACCTGATTTTGACCTCAGCTTAACACTTCGTTCATTTAAACGTGCTCCAATTGTGCTTTGATTATCACTATCGAGATATACGTATACAACAGTACATAAAACATGTGTCCCATGACTTTCAAAAATATGTTTCGGATTGTTACCTTTTGTGACCTGATCTTGACCTTGACCTTTGCAAAAATCTCCTTTTTGCTTACGAGGGATGTGTGCTATATCTTTGGGGGCACTTAAGGTAATCATGGTTGCAATCAAAGGCTCTGGATGGAAAGTATGGTCCATAAACTAAAATGCCTCGATTTTGACCTTTGACTTGAACTTGACCTAATATGCATCTTTGATTAAAAAATGAGTACGCTTGAGATGAGTCTTGATGAAAGCTTTCGAACGCTGCCTTGTGCGTCTCGCTACGATCATCAGTTCCGGAGATAACGAGGGGAGGGGCAATATTCCCCCCCCCCCGGTCAATGGCGTTCGGATTAGACCCCGGTCAAGCGCAGGTTAACACGCGCCCTGGAGGGGGGGGGGGGCTAAATCCGACCACCCCTCCTGTTTTTCAACCGTAGCGGAAAAACGGCGGCTTTTGCATACCTGTTCGAAAATGAACTACCCACCTTATGTTAAATGCTTGGTCTCGGGTCATCTCAGGTCGGTCACCAGACGAGGTCACGTGATGACTTCACCTACAAAACGTGTTTGGTCGTTTGTAGACACAGTTTTCGAACGATCGATATCAAACTTTCAGGATATCATAAGGCATAGATAACAGTAGACCTGGATTTGACACGAAATCAGGTCACTGCAGTAAGGGGCCGAAAATGTAATTCTAGCATCGAAAATCGCGAAGCCACAGATTGCCATTTCCAGATCAATATTTCGGCAACCAGGTTGTCTATCAGGCATGCGACAAAACACAGACGCTGTAAGCGAAATTACGGCTAGGCTATGCAGTTTAAGTCTTGAAGAATAGCGTCGTTGAGTGCAAAATTAATCGCTAGCATAAACGAAATTTGTGGTTTGATTTCGACTTTCACGTTAATGTACTGCTCCGAACCTATCGTACGGCCAAAAAGATAAATTAAACGTGAATTTTGAAGAAAAGTGTACCGTTTTTATAATCCATGTGAAATCTAGGGTTTCATGTTAATATTTCAGTGCTAAAATACACCTATACTATAAACACTGGCTATCTTAGAATACCTGTATGATTGCACCGCTATACCGTCAATATCAGAGAGTGTTAGACGCTAGCAAATTATATAGCTGAAAAGCGCAATCAATTCTCACCAATAACTATCAAAAAATTATTCATATTTATAAATATCAAGTTTAAAGTAACAGCTTTATCAAAACGCTCCAACACTAATTTCGGTCGGCATAATTTACGTCGGCAAAACTTTCATTAACATTACAGCAATGAATTTTCGGCCCCATACTGCAGTGGCCTGACTTTCGTGTTAAATCCAGGTCTACTGTTATCTATGCATAAGGTCATGAATACCTACCAGTTGTGTATCTCGGATTTCTGATATCGGTGACCTAAGGTCAGGTCAATTTTGCGACCATCAATACTGATTTGACAATAATTTTCGACATAATGAAGATAGAGACGTTAAAATAGTACCAATGTGTTTGCCTCGTTGAGATACGTCTTTCAATATGCAACATGACCTACTTTGGTCACCACTTGACCTTGAACTGAGGTCAAATGTCGAAGTTGACCTCACCTGTAAAAGTTAATGTCATTCTAAGCACCTTCACAAGATGAACATGATGGCTTCAAAATAATAGTTATTAGCAAAACACGTTTCTGACAAAAATACCCTTTTTGACCTTTAATGACCTCTGGAGCCTAAAATACTCACCTGAGCTCAAATTTGAGGTCAACCAGGTCGATTACGAATTTCAAGAGCTTTTGATTGTCATATTGCGTTTTCTACTATCTGTTATAGTTTCTGAAATCACTGGGAGTATCTGGAGCAAAGTCCCAAATCTGGAAAATTTGACCTTTGCTGACCTCTATCGAAGACTCTATCGATCTATCTAACTGCGTTTTCCGCTTGTCGCTACGTTGCGTGGTTTTCAAGATCATAGGGGGGGGGCGAGATCCGTCCCCCCTGCAGTGCGTGTTATTCTCAGAGGCCCTCCAGGGCACGTGTTAAAGCGTGGTCTGCTTATCAACTCTAAATTGAAATATCTTTCATAAAAAATATATATGCAAAATGTGATGAATTTACAACATATTTTGGTCTCGTCTATCGATATCAAATAATAACTCCATCTGTGTGTGAAAAGATGATCATTTCCCTTAAATGGAGAGAACTGGCAGGCCAGTGCGACACGGGGAGTTCACAGGGGCAGCAGATCAGAGCTGAACAAAATTGCATCGCCTGGGCAATCGAACCCGGGCCGCCCGCGTGGCAGGCGAGCATTCTACCACTGAACCACCGATGCTTGATATACACCCTGAGGAGCCGTTTCTGCGGTGCCAGAGACCGCGCACCTTGTTTTCACGACCTCCGACACACATGATTGTTCCAGTGTCCCAGACGTGGCATGACGAGTTTTTCCGCTACAGGTAGGAATAGGTCTCGACGTGCAAACCAGTTGTGTGCGCCGTGATTTACTGAACCTGCTCAACAATGTAGATGGCAAGCATCGGTGGTTCAGTGGTAGAATGCTCGCCTGCCACGCGGGCGGCCCGGGTTCGATTCCCGGCCGATGCATTTTGACTCAACTCGTTATATGTCCAAAATTCTTGCAACAGTTTACACTAACATGGAATGTAGATTGTATACTCATTGGCTGTCAGTTACGGCCAATCCGACAAAAACCCAAAAGGCCCCTGAACGTGCCGAAAAGGCATGCATACTCGACAGCTAGTGCATGTTTACATGCATAGCTGCGTTTGGCAAAAAATGTTCGGAATTTCTAGAATAAGTAACTCATTCAAAAAGTGGTAGAGCAATGATTTTCTAATTAATAATGAAACCCCCCACATCTGGCAAGCTACTACGAGCCTAAAATAACAATTGGTATAACAGACATACTTATTTTGTGCAGTTTTTTTTCGCTTAAAAAAGGTGTGTTTTTCTCGATTTTCTAGTTAATTTTCCTACCTTACAGCTACTATCTATACCAGCAGGACCCAATGTATTTGCACACAGGCTGGTCTATAATCTAGTAGAACGAGGAAGGCAAGCATAGGCAAGGCTTTTCTTACACTTGCAATTAATTTATGGCTACAAAGGAAATAGCTTTGGTAAATTTTGAAAAATGTATTTAAGATGGCCATTCCGATTGCAGAAAATCATATAAAACAATACAAAATAAAAAGGGAAAGATGAATATCGGTATCGAAAGAAGGCTAGCGAACTGGGAAGGCATTGCCTACCTTGCCTACACATAGGAGAACCGTCCTTGTTTTGGTCATTTTCTTCCTTTTTTGCTTAATATGCGGGCTTTGTACGGTCCGTTAAATTTTAGCTGGTTTATGTGTCAAAATTGCGTGTAGTGACGTCACAAAATTCGTTTTATCTCGATAATTGATTTACAAAGTTGCTTTTTTACGCAAAATACATTAAATTGAAGTACATAAAGCTAACAGAAGTTACGGGTTGATGGCGCTAGTTGTTTTTAAGTTATTACCAAAGTTCTGCTGGGGGCGTTACCCCCCTCCCAGTCAATGCTGGTTTGATGTGCAATGTACATTCCTTGCATAAGCGTGCGACTGTGCAGGTATAAGTTTGTAGCTGTCAAAGCTGTATTCGTTCGTTTGAAAACCAATACCAAATTAAATAGCCCGCTGCGTAACGTCGACATTTATATTCGAGACTTCGTCTTGATTCGTTGATATCTAATCTACATATATTCGTGATTCACCACCTTACCTCTTTTGTATGTGAAAGAGAGGCCGGAAAATTAAGCAAGTGAAATCAGAGGCGGATCAAGGGGCAAGGGGCCACGACCCCCTTGAATGGTCCTGAAACCATGTTTATCCACCCACAAAAGAACGGTCGTTGGACATACTTACAGCTGCAGATAAACTGACAAAGCGCTCCCCTTTTTCAACAATTTCCTCGCTCTGATGGCCTGATTGCCTGCTACCCCTCACTAACATTTTTGTGTGTGAAACATCACTGATTGCCCCCCAAAAAAAAAAAATCCAACACTGAATGAAATCAAGCAAGTCATGAGGTTTGTTCCCCTCTAGACCGGGCTGCCCCTCTGAGTATATTGGCGGCCCGACCTGGCAGTGACCCCCAGCCCCACCCTACACTTGTTTAGAAGTAGCGACCGCTGCTGCAGTTACTTCGTCAACAGATGACCATTTTAAAACGCGCTACCTAGTGCCCCACGTTTTCCGCTATGGGAGCCAAGAGCGGGAAAACCCCAACATCCGACGGCAGATCACTGCCTTGCTCCGCTGGTGAGGAGACCATCCAATGTCAGTATAAAGGCGGAGAGTAACAGAGAGAGCAGCACAGTGCAGCAGCTCACCAGAGCAGCGCACAGCTCACCAACTAACACAACCCTCTCTACCGACAACATGAAGCTACTGGTAAGGAGATACGGTCTTGTGAGGTGCAAGTAGAGCTTAAAGTTAAAGACCTTGGTGTGTGGTTTCCATTTCTCCACACCTGATTTGGTGTGCCAAGCATTGCACGTTAATAAGGAAGAGTGAATGTTGGGACTCTCTTCGACATAACTAGGTTACAACACACAATGTTCCCAAGTTCGAAAACATTGAATCCTATCCTAAAGCGCTAGGAACAGCCCAACATATTGATTTCAAGGTTGTGTCGCATGCCAGACATTTGAAATCAACTCGTTCTATATTTCAGGCTATTGCAATAGCAGTGACTTGATGCATCGTATTGCAAATTCACGCTATCTTTGCCCGGCAGGCCTTGCTTGCAACCATGATGGTTGTGGTCCTCGTCACCGAGGGATTCTATCTCAACAATGCCTACCAAGGATTCCAGACTCAGCACATCGGGTAAGCGGTCAACTTTATTTTGATCATACCTTCCTGACCGAGTCCGTGAAGTTTCCGGCTATGCAAAAAAATGAGGGAAGTATTGTCATTCAGCAGGTTCTATCTTCTGCATAGCAGCAGACTTCAGTCAGCTTTACTTTTTGTTGGCTCCATGCAAGGCTATAGAACACTCCTTGTATACAATATCCACGCTTAGTGCAAGGCGCAATAACCAGGTATTGACTGGGAGGGGAGCGTGCGCTTAACGCCCCTGACGTTTTTCCGTTATACCGTTATAACTCTTAAAAATAAGCGTTATCAACTTGAAACTTAATGTACCTTATTCTTTGTCAATTGAACGCCCTCTGTACGAAAATGAAGCAATTTCGCAAATACATTTTTGAGATATAGGGAATTTAGTGACGTCACTGCACACATTTTTTACACATAAATCAGCTAAACTTTAACAAACATTTTATTGAGCAAAATGCAATACAAAAGTAGATAAAGATTGCAAATAATACGGAGTGCAAAATGGCTATCTTGGAATTATGGATTTTTTTTTTTTTAACAAATACGATTTGACCACTGAAAAATATGTATATGTGTCAGTCAACTATATGCAAATAGCTACACCACGAAATTAAAAAATGATATCATTTTTGACTGAGTGATCGCATTTACAGTGCTTGTAACTCCCCTAGTACTTAGTAGCACATAACGTGCACACGTCATGGCAACGTTGATAACGTCATGACAACGTCCATACGACGTAATTACGTCGTTTAAACGTTGTACGACGTCGTAAAAGTAATGTGTTCTATTTGGGTCATGACGTGATATGTAAAAATGCGTTATTTGATTTTTGTGATATGATACAGACAAATAAATAACAACACTGTATTTCGAGACAAAACATATTTAGAAACATGCGTGTTTGATTTGTATTCATCAGTTTAAAATTTTACATTTTTTACCTAACCTTAGCTTGATATTTACTTCATATACATGAAGCATGGTGGTCATATGAGTATCACTATCGCTTTCCACGCGTAAAATGATCCATAAAATATATGTTGCATGGCTTTCGTAGATACTTCGTGTATAGTGACCTATTGTGACCTGACCTTGACCTTTGATCATCCCAAATAATCTCACTTTCGATTATATTGGATGTGAATTATATTTTTATAAGCATTT
>VOPJ01006248.1:0-14678 GCA_014673585.1 Semibalanus balanoides
GTACCGGCAGACATGTGCCCATGTACCGGCAGACATGTGCCCATGTACCGGCAGACATGTGTCTATGTACCGGCAGACATGTGTCTATGTACCGGCAGACATGTGTCTATGTACCGGCAGACATGTGCCCATGTCCCGGCAGACATGTGTCTATGTCCCGGCAGACATGTGTCCATGTACCGGCAGACATGTGTCCATGTACCGGCGGTAAGCCTGTGAGCCGTTCAGCCGGCTGGGCGGTGTGTCGTGGCGCGTCGTGGCGTGGTGTTGTGTGTGGGCTGATCGCGATCGATTCGCGGCTGGCTGGCTGGCTAGGCGGCCGAGTCGCATTGGACGGCAGTGGACGTCACTGGAACGTCACTGGCTGGCTGACTGGCTGGCTGGCGGCGGTTAGACGGCTCCAGTTCAATACATGGTGTCACTGCCTAGGGTCCCTACCAAGTGTCACATGGGCGCCACATTACGTGTCGAGTTGTGGTGCCAAAATAATAATCATCATCATCATCATCTGCCAAGTGTCACCACCGGACCGGACCGTGTCACCGTCCCGTGCCGCTGTCCAATGTCTCCACCCTGTGTGTCACCCCCCCGTGTCACTGTACCCCTGGTATCCCCCTCATTATTGGCCAGTTGGTGTTCCCCTGGCGTTCCTTTGTTGGTCTTTTGGTGCGCTCTTGGTGTCATCTTGGCTAACATTCGGTGTTATCCTCCTGGATTTTGTTTCCCTCTGCTTTGGGTCCTTTAACGTTCAAATGTCGCCTGGTGTGGCAATGTCCCCGCCTTCGAGAGTAGCCAGCCATTGCGCTCCTGCCTCATCTGCATCCGAGGGTTCCACACTCGGTTGATGCTCTCTGCAGGGGAAAGCGCCGGACGTTGTCATTCATTATTTTCTCTTGTTCTCCGGGCCGCTGGCGCCTCAGTGGGACATTGTTTTAATAATGTCCTCCGGCTGGCGTGTAGTCATCAATGGGGGAGGGGGAGGCGTTCAACTGTGTGGCGTCCCCGGCTAGACTCAGGCTAATCGTCGCCAGGGATGTGGAGCTGTTCTGCTAGATATTGACTCGGTTTTATACGCAGTGCGTATGAACCAAGTGTATGGGCGCCATATAACTGTTGTGTTGCGGCGCCCTTAAGCTCCAATCATCATCATCTATACGCAGTGCGTATATAACTGGCGGTGAAAATCTGGCGGTGAAAATCTGGCGGTGAATATAGAACATCGCCGCCAGTGAGGCACTTCTGGCTGGGGAGTGACCGTTGCAGAGGTAGAGTAGATGATGAGCTGGCAGAGGAGAGGAGGAGAGGTGAGACGTAGGTAGAGGAGAGGAGAGGTACGCAGCCGCGACATATCTGTCAGCGCCAGCCAGGCAGAGAAGGTCAGGAGCGGGTGAGGGTGAGGGAGAGGAGACCAGATATTACAGGAGAGCAGAGAAGGGAGAGGTACACTCAGTCCTGGCAGGTCTGTCAGCGCCTGTTCTGGTCTCGGCGCCTGGTCTGGTCAGCGGATGGTCTGGTCTGGTCTCGGGGGTGGACGTATGGTCAGCCCCTGGTCTGGTCGACGGCTGGTCGTTGCGGGGCCGTTGTGTTGGTACAAGGCCCTGCCAAAGGTCGGGTACGTCCTGATCCCACACCAGCGATAGGGACAAGCGGGTAGCCACATGTCGACTTGTCACGTCGTGCTATTTTTTATCCTGCTTGATAATCTGCGTATCTGTGTGCCAACTGCCAACATTACGACATTCTTCGCCCTTGTGCGGGAACCAACAAGTGCACATAGTTTTTTTGTTTCGCTCGTGGAATTGTAACTTACGTCAACATATTTGAGTATACCTGAGCCGAGCTCTGCCTTACTGCTGATTGTGTTAACGATACGATTCGTCATCCTCAAGTTTCTGCGGACACGTTACTGACCTGCTCTGTATTTAAGTTGAGATTTGAGCTCTTGTGATTGAAGTTCAGTGTCCTATGGCTCCAGTTTGGTTCTATCCATACTGATAAATACGATGCAGAGGAATAGACAAGGAGTGACATGGATGAGTCGTCACCATGCCAGTGTTCTGACCGTGGCATGTGGATGTTCCAGGAGACGATGAACCCTCGCGACATCATGACAGACGCCATCCACAACTTCCACCCGCAGTACTCCCAGTACACCCAGTACAGCGCCGGTACGTACCCTAAGTACACCCGGCCGGTACGTACAGTACCCCAATACGTGCGCCAGTACACCCAGTACAACCCTGTACAGCGCTGGTATGTACCTCCCCCGGATACCTCCCGGGTACATCGCTGGTACGTAGTACCCACGGGTACCTACGGGTACAACGCTGGTATATCCCTACGGGTACCCTCCAGCACCTCCGGGACAAACGCTGGTACGCGCGGTCCGGGGCAGGGTATAACCGCGGTACGCCGAGGTGGTACATTTGGTTTTGAAGGTACACCCGCTGGTGCATTCAGGGGCTTACTCGACGTGGGAGGAGTGGTAGCTCGCGTGTAGATGCCTGTGTCTTAGGAGGAATCGCGCCGGTTTGTATCTATCATAACCGAACTTGTACTATGTCTATGATATCTGTACTTATTTGGGCATACGTTCATCATACAGGAGCTGGATTAAATGGCTTTGTATCTACTCTTGGCTTTAGGCTGGGCGGGCATCCTGCCAACGCCTCGATCATGATTTATAGATTCATGTGTCCAGTGGGCGTCGGGATCCGTTTTGATGTCCCGGAACTCGGTCAAATTGATGAGTTCCGCGTAAGAATGCGACGGCTGGGGCTCAATCGCTGGAAACTCGTTCAGTGTGGTAACGAAAGCAACGGGGAGTCGATTTTTGTGACACAGTTGTTCATAAGGGCGTCCAAAATCAAATGATCAGCGTCTACGCGTGGTCAACAGACTAGTAAATACACATTATAGTCTTCTTCAAACAGTGTCGAGCCCCATACACACACACGAAAGGGGGATAGCTTCTCAATCTTCATCCAGGTAGGTACGATTGATACGATTGCTCACCGGAATGTGGCACGATTTTCGCCCTTATGCACCCAGCCTGACTGCCTGCGTTTGATTTGCCGATTCTCTGTCGAATCTCCCTTGGTTGGCTCACCGCTGAGTCGTTTTGTGCTGCAGTTCAGTTTGGCTCTGTGGAGCGCTGTGAGGACCTGCTAGCATGTCTGCCTGATGTGTGCTACTTTGTCATCGAATGTCCTGACTTGCACCGGCCTGCGCTGGCACGTTGTGGAGCGACCGGGGAGGGCAGGGGGGCAGTGGAGGGGGAGCGTGGTATGTGCGTGTATTTGGTGTGTCTGGTACCCCGGCTCCCGGGACTATGAGCCCCCCCGGAACTATGAACCCCCTTCCCCCCGGAGCTGTGAGTCACACACCAACACGGGTGTCACCTCCTGGTTTGGGAGTTTGAGGGTGTTGGTTTTCCATCACCGAGCGGCTCGGGGAGGGTGTTTGTGCGTGTTGGTGATCTCTCTTCACTTCACTTCACTTCACTTCACTTCACATCACTTCACATCACTTCACTGGTTGCACTTCTGTCGGTCACTGGATTGTTTACGGGTTCGGGTTGAGGCACGTTTATAAAATATCACAGAGTTGTGTTTGCGAGTCTTCAGTTCCTGTACAATGTGCACTGATGTTTTGCAATGGTAAGATGCTGCTCATGTGTATGCCATACTGTTACTGTGTAATTTGTGTATGTCTGTACATGTATTATGTCCCGTCTCATTGCTAACGAGACAGCCACATTGGTTTTGTTTTTATGGCGCCAAAGTGACCTCGGCCAGACGTTTGCGCCCACTATTCCTATATTCTCTCTATTATCATGATTATCCACGCCTTCCCTGTATGTGCCAGTCTCCAGTGCTCCCGAGATAGCTTCACTGCCTTGTCTTTATATCCTCCCTGCCCGTGAGGCAGGAGGTGAGTCCCTCGAGTCGCTCCTTCAAATTGTTGCCTTCCAAAGTCTTCATATTGAGATTTCAGACATCCGGGGAGCATGTTGGTCTGCTTATCTCGAGAGTCTTCGAACTGTGAGGCGTATGCTGCTGTTAGTATGCGATTACGGACGCAGCTGCGACTGGGCGATGTGTTACCCCAGTGCTGGAGCCAGTTACCCCCTCTCTGTATGGGATTCTGTGTCCTCTGTGTCTGTGCCTCCCTGTGCCTCCCGAATCCTGTGACTGCCGGTGTTCCAACATTTGTGACCAATGCTGGATCCTTTGTCCTCTGTCAAAGTCTGTGACTCCCTGAATTTAGCACTCGTGTCAGTCAGTGTTGGAGACCTGAATACTCCGTAGTTTGTGCTCTCCATTTGCTCTCATATTTCGCATGTCCCGTGTGTTCTCACGTCTGCAGCTGATGCGCGCAGAGCTGTCTTCGTTGATGATGATGCTCGTGTCGTTTGTGTGTGTGTATGTGTGTATGTGTGTGGGGTTAGACAGGTAGTAGTTAGGCCCGGGATGACTGGTATGTTTGACTCCCGCCGGGGCCTGTCACCAATGTCACAGCTGTGTCTGTTCTGTGTCTCCCCTGGGGGGCAGCCTGGCCGCCACGCTATCTGCCGCGTGGCGGCCGCAGTCAGCTCTCAGCAGTAGTAGGCGTATCACCCCCCCCCCTCCTCCTCCTCCGTGAGAAGCTGGAGCTGGGCCGGACGCTGGTCAGGCACTGCCAGGGATGGCTCTACACGTTCAGCGTGTCTTCATAGTGTCACACAATCCGAGATATTGGCTGACCTTTCCCGTGTCTTTATGTGTCTTCTCGGCCGCCTGTGGTAAATTCCGGTCATTGTGATTCAGCAGTACAGTCGCTGTGGTTTAAAGTCCGGTCATTGTAAGATTTCAGCGTAAGTCGTGTGGTTAAAGTCCGGTCATTGTAGATTCAGCAGTACAGTCGCTGTGGTAAAGTCCGGTCATTGTAGATTCAGCAGTGCAGTTGTTCTCAGGCAGAAGGGAGCATGGGATCTTGAATCACTGTGTGGTATGTCTCGGGTGGATATTCGTGCAGTTCGTTCGTACACTATGCACCAGATGCTGGTTCTGATGGTTAGACTGGTGTATGTGAAATGTCCGAAGCCGACGTGACTCTCACGGTGTTTGTGACTTACCGTTCCCATTGGACTATATGCTGTGATTTGCATCAGAACCCCTGTGGTTCAACACACGTACGTGCCTACTGCCTGCTTTGAGTGCGTAAAACAAGCATATACGACAATGAATGTGTGCACACGATGTATTGTTTGCTGCTGTATCGGCTGTCCGACCCTGCCTGCTATGCCCGCAGCCCGTTCTCGGGCTTATGGAGCACTGACTGTTCCCTGACCCAGTCTGCCCTTTTGTGACCTCTGGTGACCTCGGGTGACCTCAGTTGACCTCGGGTGACCTTGGGTGACCTCGGGTAACCTAGGGTATTCTCGGGTGACCTCTGGATATCTCTGGTGACTTCTGGTAACCTCGGGTGACCTCTGGTAACCTCTGGTGACCTCGGGTGACCTCTGGTAACCCTTGGTAACCCCTGGCAACCTCTGGTGACCTTCGGTGACCTCTGGTGACCTCTGTAGACCTCTGGCGACCTCTGGAAACCTCTGGTGACTTCTGGCGACCTCTGGTAACCTCGAGTGACCTCTGATAACCTCGAGTGACCTCTGGTAACCTCTGGTGACCTCTGGTGACCTCTGGTGACCTCTGGTGACCTGCCGCTGACCAGATCGCGTCCCCAGGCATCGGTGATAGCAGCAATCGGCGGCCGCCTGGCCCCCGTCCGGCAGAACTGGACGTGACTTCGACGGCAGTGGCGCCACCCTCCGGCCAGACGTCCGGCTTTCAGGAGCTGCGCGCGCCGCCAGGTGGCCGCACCAGCGGCGGCCCTCCGCCAGGTGGCAGCAGCAGCGGGCCCGTGCCGGGTTATCAGCAGGGTACTGGAGCCGGCGGCGTCGGCGGCGGTGGCGGGCACGGCACCCTTCACTATTAAAGACATAACTCGCGTGACACCCGGGCACGGTGACGGAAAGGTGCTGGAGTACGGAATCTGGTGGTGGAGTGGTAGTTTTGGTGCCGGAGTACTGGTTTTGGTGATACGTTGGTATTTATGGTGCGTTTTTTGTTTTCTTTTGCGCTCATATTTGTCGTTTGCTTGGGTTGTTTTTGTACAAGTTTTGTTTTTGTCCAAACTGTAATGATAAGAAAATTGATTCATATCTTAGTCGCTTCATGTAAGTGATTTTTTTTCCGTTTTGGGTTTGATGTATTTTTACAATATTGTTTATATTAATTACAATATTTTCACTTATAATTAGTACCCTGATGCTGAATCAGGTGTCACTAAAATCAGTAACCTGGTACTATGGTCGTTGTTTGCCACCTTAGTACTCCGGCACCAGCCTGGTCCCTCGCTGATGACTCGCACTCCCCCGCGGCACTGGTGTTGGTCGTCTGTCTCACCGTCACAGGCACATTGCTTCTCACTCGCTGTCTCTCACGTGTGTCTCACCGTCACTGCCTCTCACGCTTGTCTCACCGCCTCATCGTCACTGCAGCTTTTATAAATCTAGTCCGAACCTTTTGAATGGATGGTTTTCTTAGGTAAGACCCGCGCTAAGCAGAGCTTGTTGCGCTGACCCTGATGTAGCCGGCAGAATGGAAGAATAAAGCGCGAAGGAGTTGTACGTGCCGAAACACAGTGAGCCTACGGTGATACGCGGGTTGACGGTACCACACGGACCGTTCACTGAGCGTAACCCAGACTCCGAGAGCGACACTGCCACCGGCCGCAGGCCATCCGAGTCAGGAGCAATAACAGGGAGGCGCGCAAGAAAAGCCGGACTCGAACCCGGGCTGGCCCACTATACTGTGACTGCGGGGGTCGAAGACCCCGTTGTTCTCGCCTACTGAGCTACAGGGATTACGCGGGGAGAAACGGTGTAAATACGTGGGCTCGCGCTCCTTGGTGGACTTAAACCGGCGCGATCATCAGCTCGGTGGGACTACGGCCTGTGTCGCTCATGCTACTGCGGTCGACTTGCATAGCACTGTACTTCAATCACTGCATCAACACTGGAAACAGTAGTGGCGACAGTGGACTACGGGTATGGAAAACGGGGGCCAGATTAGTCCACCGCTCCACACACTGGCCAATGTAGCAAGACGAAGTGTATGCTTTACGTGTAGGGAATCGCAAAGTTTTACGTACCACGGAAGAGACCGCGACGGCGCGATACGCCGGGAAATACGTGCCAAGGCTCAAATATAGGTCCGGTGGGCCTGAAGCTGTTTCTAACTCGGCTTGTCGGTCTTATGCCGGACTCAGCACAAGTTCGGGGTTAAAATATTGTTTGATGTATAATGAAGTACACCTGCAGATTGGTGGCTGCCGGGCCTGGCGGGTGCTGTCACATGTGGTCAGGCTTGTGGCCGGTGCCAACTCATTTATGAGCGGTGGCGGTGCCGGTTCGTGTTTTTTCTTCATACATTTGTGCATTTCTAGTTGCTGCTTCCTCAAACTTTCCCGGGATGTTATTATTTTGTTCCGGGAAGACTTGATTTGCCCCGCTCAGCGACTTTTCGCGCTGATGACCCAGGGTGTCAAGATGCCATTTTTGCTTGAACGTCAGAGTGTAAAATTTGATCACAAAAAGGCCACCGAGTTGAAAGTTGTGTAGAAAATGGCACGATATGGATTACTGTTTTGAATTTGAAAAGCAATACTTTTAATTGATATCATATATTTTTGTCAATATTTATTGATGTCAGAATCAATATCACAATTCATAATTTGTGAGTGGAAATTTATCTCTTATAACGGAGGATGAGAGTGGAAAATCATTCACCGTTGGGTTTCATTTTCCACCCAAATCGACACATTTTGCGACTGTGTGACGACCTGTCACCACCACCCCGCTCACCATTTTTTCGCTGACAAAACGGATAGAATTTCGCCACCCATACCCGTAACCTAGATCCGCCACTGCACCGCACCGTACACTGCTGACCATCTGCAGCACCATCCTCCACTGAGCTGCTGTGTGCTGCTGTGCCCTGGCGCACACCACTCCTGTACATACACGCCGGCTAGCCACATAGGTGTACATAATACCAGCTAGACGCGGCGGCCCAGTGTAGTCGGCGAACTTGTACCATTTCACAGTGCCGTGCCCGCCGACGGGTCTGCTCTATGCCTAGCTCGACTGCGGGGTGTGGAAGTCGGCGCTTCAGTGGATGGGTGCAATGGTGGTGGTGGTGGTGGTGGCGAAGGCGGTGGAGGCGACGCCAATGGTGGCTGCGATGGTGGTGCTGGTGGTGGTGCTGGGGATGGCGATGCTGGAGATGGCGATGGTTGGTGGTGATGGTGATGGCAGTCGTGTCTGAGGTGGTTGATGGACGGAGCAGTGAAGCTCGTCTCCCTTTCTGTCGGCTGGTCTGTCGGCTGGTCTGTCGGCTGGTCTGTCGGCTGGTCTGGCGTCTGGACACGTCTGGTCGTCTGGGACACGTCTGGTCGTCTGGTCGTCTGGACACGTCTGGTCGTCTGGTCGTCTGGGACACGTCTGGTCGTCTGGTCGTCTGGGACACGTCTGGTCGTCTGGTCGTCCGGGACACGTCTGGTCGTCTGGTCGTCTGGGACACGTCTGGTCGTCTGGTCGTCTGGACACGTCTGGTCGTCTGGTCGTCCGGGACACGTCTGGTCGTCTGGATATGTCTGGTGTGAGAGCCTTCAGCCGTGCCCGGCCTCTCTGAGTCCCAGTCGCTGGGTAGACCTCGACCCGGCAGGTCCCGAGTCGTCTCCGTATCAGGAGCATCTCGTCAGCGACCCCCCCCCCCATGTCATGTCATGTCGCTACACTTGGTTTGGGAACGAATTTCTCCATAACACACGAGCTGGGGGTTCACGGAGACTGAGTGGATGCATACCCGGTGTGTGCTGTTTAGTGTAACGTGAATTGACACATTTCGGTGATTGTTGGGGCATTTTTCGCCGATTTGTTTTCCTCCCCTGCGCCCGATCCGGCGCAGTGGTCTCCCCGCGGATGGTGGTTGCACCATGTTGTCGCCTGCCCGGCCCTGCTCGTCGGCCTGCGCACCAGTGTACAATGTTGTCGCCTTTCCAGCCGGCTCTCCCATCTGTTCTGGGTGGTGTTTGACGCTTCGTTCGTGCGGCGTTACTGCGCCCGCATTCCGTCTCGCCGCCTCTGCATGTCTGCCCGCCACTTTCTGCCTTTCTGCCTCGCGTTGCATGCCGGGTTGTCTGCCCCGCGATATGTTGCATGCCCTCCTCCCCACCACGGTGATTGTTATGTATTCTATTTGTAGCATGATTGTCAGATATTCAGTTTAATTTTCATAAGGATTTGTGACTTAGCTTTCGGAAAGCCTGCAAATTACAGGTGCGTGTGGTCATACTGAGTTTGTTTGATGCGCCCTGCTTTCGTTCAGCAAAAACGATATCAGAATTACTGCGTTGCTTGAAGATGTGTCTTCTATTGCGCTTCATGCACGGCGAAGCTGTTATCGATATGGATCATTGCAAAGCTCCAGTGAAATTTTGCCTCTCAGCTCTGCCTCTTGAATCAGCCATCTCTCTTCTAAGCATGTATGTTACACGATTTTAACCACCGTCTATGACTGGTTATAACCTGCTATGTCCGGTTTCAGCTGGCGGCCGACCAAGCAAGGCGCACGCTCGCACCCACTCGGGCAGCTACGACGGCGACGCCGGCGTGCCCCAATCCAGTCTCAGTGGCAACAAGCGGCCCAACAACCCGCGCGTCAGCGGGCTCAGCTACACCGAGAAAACCACGCTGCTCTCGAGCGACGACGAGTTCCCGTGAGGTGGGCCGTGACTGCGGCGCCACCTATACTGTAGTCTAGTTACTGTTCGCGCCGCTAGATGTCTCTGGCCGGTGCTTGGGTTGGTGATTCTGTGATTAGTTAGCGCAAGAGCGGGGTGTTGCCCGGCGTGATGGAATAACACAACGCAAGACCCCGCGGCATCGGTAGATGTTTCTGTTGATAAGACGTGCTACCGCGGCCATCTAGAGAGGTGATAATTATGTAAGTGTGAGATCGGCTAGGGTATCGTTAGCTATGATTTCCTCGGTAAGGTGTACAATGTTTTTATATTGCTTTCCCGGCGTTGCCGTGCGCGTTGTTGTAATCGTGTCCATTCACCGGCTATTCGGTAGTTTTTGAACTCGCTTAATGATCATTTCACCGTTTCGCGTCGCGTTAGATCGCATAATTAAACTGTAACGTCACGCGGTGCATGTTGTCCATATGTTAACGTCTCTCTGCATTAGCGATGTATACTGTATTGGCTGGCCACTGCCGCCACCTACCTATCTACTTACCTGGAATCGGCGGAGATTATCGGCTGTAGCTTCTGTGGTGATCTCTGCAAATGAAGGTCGTCTCGGTGTGCGAGTGTGAGTGTATTTATTCTGTGTAACCCTGCGGCCGGGCGCCACGTGTACTCTCCCCCCGCGATCCCCGCGATCCCCGCGATCCCCGCGATCCCCGCGATCCCCGCGATCATGGCGATCCCCGTGACCGCCGTGTCGGTGATTCTGATGAAGAGGGCGGCCCTGGTGGCTGTGCTACCTGTGGCCTAAGTAAGTGTGTCGGACGCTGCATCGAGAACTGTCTCTGCTGCGGGACCGACGGATGTCAGCGGGCTCTGGCCGGTTTGCCTGGTCTGTGACCTGTCATCCCCCATCTCCTGCTCTGTTTCTCTCCCTCTCAATGTGTTCTACCCCCTTCTCTCTCTCCTACCGCCCGGCGCCGGCCGTCTAACCTATCATTGTACATGAGCGCGCTCGAGTCTGCGTATGAACGCTCGTGGATGCGCTCATGTGCGTGCGTTGTGCGTCAGAGTGCGTCGGGTGCGCGTGTGCGTCGTCTCCGTCCTTCTGTGTGTGTGTGTGTGTGCCATGGCCGTCGGAGCTGTCCCGCCCTGTCTGTGGAGGACACAGGGCTGACGGGGGTCGGCGGTGGCGCTGTTCGAACTCGCTGTCTATCGCAGTGTGTGCCCCGGCTTCTCGTAGTCTGCAGTCTGCGGAGAGCCCAGGGTTACACTGCGGACGGGGTGGTCGCTGTGGAGGGATAGTGGGCCGGTGCGTACCACTGCGCGCCGCTGATCTGTCGGGTTGCAGTGCTGCACTGGTGGTCCTGCTGTGTCCTGTCGTGTGGTGTCCTCTGCCGTCCGGGTTTGTCTTATGTTGTGTAATTATGTGTGGTTCTGTTCTCCATGTTTGGTCCAGTCCCGTCCATTCTCGGCCCGACTCGTCACATCCCTGTCCCTTTCCGGTCTTGTCTCTTTTCTATTCCATCCCCGTGCCCGTGCCCGTGCCCGTGCCCGTGCCCGTCCCCGTCCCGTGACCCCGTCCCCTGTCCCGTCCCCGTCCCGTTCCGTTCCCTTCCCGTTCCCGTTCCCTTCCCGTTCCCGTTCCCGTGCCCGTCCCCGTTCCCCGTCCCCGTCCCCGTCCCTCCGTCCCCGGTTGATCCCCGTCCCCGTCCCCTTACACCGCCACCTCCGAAATCTCCATCTTATCCCCGTTCTAATTCCTGTCTTCTTCAGTTCACCTCTCCCCTGGGTCCCCCATGACAGACGCGATTAGACAGTGTGCTGTAGCCTCTAAGTTGACAGTCTACTGCAGCCCCCGCTGAGGCGCGCGTATATATACCTAAGATGAGGATATGCCGTGTGTTTCTGTTACTGCTGATCGAGAGTCAGCAGAAAGGCGTCTGTGTCACGCCGCGTGTCGCCCTTTGTGCGACGCTCCCGGGAGGGGAAGAGACTCGGTGTTCGCCGTGGCTGTTCTGTTCGCCGCGGCTGTTCTGTTCGCCGTGGTTGTTCGGTTGGCCGCGGCTGTTCTGTTCGCCGTGGCTGTTCTGTTCGCCGCGGCTGTTCTGTTGGCCGTGGTTGTTCGGTTGGCCGCGGCTGTTCGGTTGGCCGCGGCTGTTCGGTTGGCCGCGGCTGTTCGGTTCGCCGTGGCTGTTCGGTTGGCCGCGGCTGTTCGGTTGGCCGCGGCTGTTCGGTTGGCCGTGGCTGTTCGGTTGGCCGCGGAGTCAGAGGGTGCTGGCAGGTGTTGTCTGAAGCGTTGGTGTGCGGCGGCCCGGCGCAGCTTCACAGCCGCTGTAGTGAGTGGTGGGGCCCGGCGGAAACAGAAACAGACCGAGCGGGCTTCACGACTGCGGAGCGCTTGCATTCGCGGTGTGAAAAACAGCACACAAGAGAGGGGTTGATAGATGCGTTGATGGGTTTGAGTACATGTATGATTCCTTTTGCGGTGGCTGAATACTCTCTGTGTTTTGCTATTCGCACGGCGAATTCAAGATGTTGGCAGTCGTGTTGCGGCTGTTGGTCCGTTTCGCCGACATGTAGTCCGGCCTGTCCTCGTCATACTGTTGTCTCGTGCTGTCTGTATTTAACCGCCATCCGCTATTGTAAATATTTATTTTCGTACATGTTAGTGTGCGATCGGCTGCGGCGGGCGCGTCAAAGGCGACGCAGCACGCGCCAGGCGGCGACATCGCGCCGCAAATGTCAACACCGCGCCGGCCATCGCCGCGCGACAGCAGTGCGGCGCGCCTAGCCACTGTTAGATCGAGTTGTGAATGTTTATCGGTATACGGGGCGGGCGGCTCGAGAGAGAGAGAGAGGGACTGACTGCGAGAACGGGAGAGGGAGGAGGGACAGAGAGAGAGAGTGAGGAGAGGTGGGTCAGGGCAGTGCGACGCGTGTCGAAAGGCTTTGTCGTGAATAAAACCACAAAACGGGCGTGGTTTGTGTGCGGGTGAGAGCTTTAGAGAGACGTGAGGATGGTTCACGGAGAAGTCGTGAGGAGATGTTCACGGAGAAGTCGTGAGGAGATGGAGAGCTCGGGAGCGATTGGTTTCCAGTACAAGGAGATACACCAAACACACCGCTCTGCTTATGACAGGGCTCCGCACCGGTACACAGTGGCCCTGTGACACAACAAGACATGTGTGCAGACGACTCGGCGCACTGACCATAAGATATAACCTGATGCACGACTGCTGGCCTGCGCTCCTGTTAGCGCGCCCAATCGACTGCCGCGCCATCTATCATCACAGTCTGAATCTGCCGCGCCTTCTATCATCACAGTCTGAATGTCGCGGCGGAGGGGCGAGCAGCGGCTCATGGGCAGCACAACACTGGGAACGGCCAGCGGTCCAGCACCATACACAGACGGTACACTACACGTCCAACGTCTGCAGCATGTCCACAACACGTCCATGTCACGTCCAGAACACGTCCCCCACACGTCCAAAACAAGTCCAACACACGTCCAAAACAAGTCCACCACACGTCCAAAACAAGTCCACCACACGTCCTTTATAGTCCACCGTACGTTCATTACACGTCCAACGTCCACCACACGTCTACCGCATGTCCACCAAAAGTCAACAACACGTCCACCAAACATTCACAACACGTCCCGCACACGTCCACGTCACATCGCGTCAGCGTCACGTCACGTCACGTCCATCACACGTCCTCTGTGTGTCTGGCATGTTCAACGTCCAGCACACGTCCATAACACGTCCAACGCCCAACACACGCCCACGTCACGTCCACCACATGTCCACCACACGTCCACCATGCGTCCACTGTACGACGGACGTCCAACGTCAGCAACACGTCCACCACACGTTTAACGTCCACCTCATGTCCACTGTAACGTTCTCTTCATTTCCAACGTCCACCACACGTCATAGCTCAGTGCACAACCAATAACCATAACATAGCAGCATGTTTACCGCAGCTCAGGTGAAAACGGAAAAGCGTGCCAACTGCGAATATGACAAAACCTCATCCATATACTTCATACGTCATGATGGTCATGACGTCCATACTCCATACTCCATACGTCAGATACTCCATACGTCATGTAAATGTCATATCACTCGTTAGCTTAGCATTAGCAATTGTCCGCGGCTGGTGCCTCTATGCAGACGTAGTTTATTAGCTACGGCGTCGGCTTGTATGAATAACTGTTGCGTTCAAGTACAATTCGTCCACATTTTCTACATAGATGTCGCAGCCAGTTTTAAGCCGCTTCTTCGCTGAGAGAAGATACGTCGCTCTGCTCTCCAGCTCTGCCGTTCGCTCCCGTCCGGTGGGGGTACAACACTGGTGCCGTCACCGTTGAAGCCAGTGGGTGCTGTATGACGTCAATCTCACCAAGACTGCTCCACACCCTAGCCGGCCAGTTGGTTGTGTGACGTCACTCCGACACGTCTGCTTGCTGTCTGACGTCATCCTGGCCGGCACATTGAGTATACGCCGTCACTGCTCGGTCCGTTGGATTCATGACGTCAGTCTTACGCGTCCCATTGTTATATGACGTCACCCAGGCCGTTTCGACGCATGCATGACGTCACTTTGATCAGCATGCTCGGTCAATGACGTCACTCTGCTCCGCGCTGTGAGTGGGTGACGTCACTTCTCGTTCTGGTGGGTCATGACGTCACGCTGGTCGGTGGTGTGACGTCACTCTGACCAGGACTGCTCCTCGCCGGGCGTGACGCGATGGGTGCAGTGGTTACACCGCCGCTCGCGCATCAGGAAACAGGGGATCATGCCGAGCGGGAAGAGAACCACGGCCAGGAACACCCCACAGGCGGTGAAGCGGTTCTTCAGCGCTCCAACCTGCC
>VOPJ01006249.1:0-14681 GCA_014673585.1 Semibalanus balanoides
GCAAAGGCTTTAATACACGCAAACAAAACGGATATACATTTTTTCGTCATTTCAGCGGTCATCCCTTAAGAATTATCGGTGACGCCCCTGCGAGTTAGTATGAAATAAACGTGACTATTATTTACGTGTGTATATGTTACGAAAAGTGGTGTTCTGTGAGTTTTAATGTGATTTTTTCCCGATTTTTTACGTTTTTTTCCATTTTTTATATTTTTTTCACAATAAAAATTGTTTTCACATTTTTATATCTGGAATGCCAAATAAGGTGAGAAGCCCAAATCCGCGGAGAAAAAAGTTGGGGTACCTTTTTGCCAAAAAAAAATGTCCCCCCCCCAAACCGAGCGGCTGGATCCGCCCCTGTCAGAAGGTATGGAGCATGCCGGCATGCTGATCCTTATTCGCCTCTTTGCTATAGAATAGTTTTTGTAATTTTTCTTTCTCGCCTCGACATGAAAAGCCACTGTATGTATTGTGGATGTCGCTTTACGTCTAAATATAAGAAATACAAATGAAATATCCAGAGTCCAGCCACACGTGTTCTCCGCATAGGTACTGTACTGCCACTCCATCTGGGGCGGGGCCGTCGTCTGCCACCTCAGCCCAGGGACGTAGCCAACGGGCGGGGGGGCACGGGAGCCATGCCCCCCCCCCCTGAGCAAAATCAACTCACTGATAGAATGTGATTATTTAACGACTCGACCACTAGCGGATCCAGGGAGCAATCAGGCCATGCCCCCCAACAGCCTTGAAGGGGGGGGGGGTAACATGTCTTTCCCCAAAAAAAAACGCTAATAATTTATCGTATACATTGTCTTGCAGCAGCTATTCACCGTGAAAACCTGACAATTTTTGCGCCGCTTCGCGGCATGACACGAGTTTTACAATTGCTTATAGCCTTATACAAATAAGGAAAATAAGAAATTAATTATATTAAGTATCTGGCAGACTCTCCTAGGCTGGCCTCAGGCCCACTACCTTCATGCATATCAACTTTTAGGCGGATAACATGTTTAGCTAGTTTCCCGAGTTCCGAAAAAGGACGCGAATGCAAAGACGCGGACATGTCCGCGTCTTTGCGTTCGCGTCCTTTTTTAGGCAACCGGAAGGGAATAGGCAACCGGAAGTTTTATTATTTAAATATGCCGAGATGTGCAATTTGGAAAACGGGTTACCTGAAGCTTGGCTCCACTCACGGTCTGATTTTGATATTAAAATATCGTTTTCCACGAGTCCACGACCTAAAATGCAAAAATTTACGCAGCTTCGCGGCGTCATTATATCAGTGGCCATCGTCATCACGAAGTCATCGTCTTCGTCATCGACTTCAGTTCGTCGTAACACTGAATTGAATGTATGCCATTCTAAGTTTATTATCCTCTTACACAAAGCCCAACGCCGATATTTCTGGGTTTTATCAGGCAAGCCCATACAAATTTCGCGGCGCTAACTATAACATGGGAATCCATATTAAAATGCTGAGAAGATGCATTTTTTTATTCATTTCAGCCGACGGCCCGACCCCCACGGACATATTATCGGCGACGTCCCTGCGAGTTGGTATGAGATAAACGTTGATGCTACTCATATTTGTATATTCCGTAGCATACATCCTACGAAGTATCGCGTTTCTTTTTCCCATTTTTTTAAGCTCAAATACCGAAATAAGGTGACCGGTCCAAATCTTGTGAGAAAAAAAAAATGTGTTCATTTTTGAAGAAAAAAAATCCATCCAAAAAAACGACGGCTGGATCCGCCAGTGGATCCGACCCTATCCCCCTCCCCCTCTTCGGTCAGCAGTGCTGATTGAGGACAACATTTTATTTTTCCGACGTGCCCCCCCTCCCCTGATAAAAATCCTGGCTACGTGCCTGGGCAGAGGGGTGTTCTATTGCCCTGGGGTTACCTAAGGCTTGGCTCCATTCACGGTCTGGTTTTATTGTTAACATTTCGTTTTCCACGACCTAACATTTTCACGCCGCTTCGTGGCGTCATATCAGTGGCCATCGTCATAACGAAGCCATCGTCATCGTCTTCAGTTCGTCGTTACGCAAAATTGAATGCATGCCATTTTCAGCTTATACAAGGTCCACCGCCTATAGATGCTTATATTTCTGGGGTTTATGAGGCAAACCCGTAAAAAATTCGCGTCGCTTCTCGGCGCTAACTATAACATGGGAATATATATTAAAATGCTGCAAAGATGCATTTTTTCGTCATTTCAGCCGACCCTCCTTCAAAATTATTGGCGATGCCCTTGTGAGTTGGTATGAGGTAAACGTTATTACTACTTATATGTGTAGCTATATTCTGTACCTAGCATATATGCTACGGAGTATCTCGTTTTTTATTTGTTTCCCTTTTTTTAAGCTCGAATACCAAAATAAGGTGACTGGCCCAAATCCAGGGAGAAAAAATTGGTACTTTTTTGCCAAAAAAAGTTCCCCTCCCCTCCCTAAGCAGACGGCTGGATCCGGCAGTGGACCCCCGCCCCGTTCTGCAGCATATGGTTGAGGAACAAAATGTGTATTTTTTCTGACGTGCCCCCCCCCTGATAAAAATCCTGGCTACGTGCCAGCCTCAACCGGGTACAAAAAGATGTCAATTTTGCGGCCAGGATCGTCTTGGGTGCGCGGGGTCGAGATTATGTTTTACCGGGGTCGTGGAGTCTAGGCTGGCGCGATATACGCGACCTCGCTGCGCGCCGTAACTATATCGGCGTCTACAGGGCCATTTGAGACATTCCTACATTTCTTAAAATTGTCAAATACCTACGTCTGTTGTAGTGAAAAATGTGAAGTAGGTATGTGCTACTTAAAATACCTAATTATGATGTTTTGTTCTCGAAAGTTAAAAGCGTCACTTAACATGATATAAAAATGCATTTATTTTACATTTGTTGAGTTTTAAACTGCTTGTATCGTTCAGCAGGGGTGTAACTTCTCCAGGTTGTGGGGAGGGGTTGTGCTGAGAAAAAAAACGTTGAAAATGCCATCAAAATTCACAAACACAGATTTCTCCCCGAATTTGACCAATTTCCTTGTTAAAGTGGGGGAGGGGCTGAAGCCCATCAGCTGAATAGAATCCTACAGTTACACCCCTGTCGGAATTCACATTCTACACAGAAGCAGCAAAACTGCTTCTCCGGGTATTTGCCAATTAAGACCAACAAATACTATGTAATGGTATAATGTATATTTGTATAGTATACGAACCAGGCCGCGGATCAGGGGGCGCTTGGGCGCGCCCCCCCCTGAACCGGGTTTTTTCTATGGCGCGCCCCGTAGGGTGCGCCGGAGGGCGCAACTTTTTGTATTGGGCGCCCCCCCCCCTGACCGAAATCCTGGATCCGCGCCTGGAACCTACAGTAATTATCGGTCAGTACTAGTGGCTGTGCTCACCTGCCGCGGCGGCTGCTAACAGCACCACCGTCAGATACCGTGCACGTCCCCGCATTGTAGCGTCGTCTGCTGTAGCCGGGCCCCTCAGGCGGAGAATGACCACCACGGACACGACACGGTGCGCTGCCATCGGACCCCCGGCCGACTGCCAGCTGACTGTTCTCAGCTCCTGACCCTATCTCTGGGAACCGTCACCTGCCGCCCTGGTGTCATGTATAAAACACGAATCTAGGAAATTGTACGAAATTCAATGTTACTTGCGTAACGTGTCATCTGAAATTCAAAACAGTTTTGTATTAATCTGCGCTTTTGTGATGAGTTGCATTTGTTAAAGTCTTTTATGTGTCTTTTATGTAATTTTGTTGCGTCTGCTTTTTTCCTTGAAACCTGGAATGTTTCAACTTTTTTTGTTGGTTTTGAACTAAGATAGCCATTATCTTAAAGGGATTGTGCCACCTTGGGAGGATTTCTAAAAAGTAGCTTAAATGAATGCTGGGAATTTNTTTGGCCGTAATTGAAAAGTCAAAATCACAAAACTATTTCCGCAAACTTTACCATTTCTAAGAAATTGGATTTATCATTTGCAAAATGTATCTAGACTAATGCCGACACTGATTGGCTGACAGCTTCAAGACAAACGTAAAGATTGTTGGTCCTGGGAGAACAACGACTTGTATTTGTTTTAACCTTGACTGGGCTACCTGCTGCTATTACGATAACAATAGGTCTGGTTTGTATTCAAGTCTTCAATGATTGTGCCTATTCTCTATAGCTTTCTTTAGCTCAATAATGACTTCATTGTCCATTTTTTATTTGTTTTTTGTAAAGGTTAAGTGACTTTTCAAAAAACAAATTTTGACATCATTTTCAACAGCACTTACTTCATATTTGTTACTTTAACTGGCGTATATTTGACAATAAGCCATAGGGGGTAGCATATCGGATCTCCAGAAAAGTTTGAGGGGTGTGAGCTGGCAAAAAATGGTTAAGAGGTACCATCAAAATTCGCAAAATACAGATTTCTCCCCGGATTTGACCTACTTCATCGTCCAAGTTGCTGAAGCCCAAGTTGGGGCTGAAGCACCCCAATTGAATTGGAACCTTCACCCCAGTTTTACATCTTTCAGAAAGGTGAAACATTCCCTTTAAACATCTGAACATTTCTTGAACTAAGTACAGTTCGCCATGTCCATGAGTTTTGCTATTCCATCATCAAGCATCCCGCATTTTCCAATACGGGTGTTGTGTTTGTTATTTTCTCAGCCACACCACAGCCAAAGCTGTGCCTTCCCGTGTAGCTCAGTCGGGAGAGTGTTGGGCTTACGATCTAAAACGCCCGGGCAAGGTGGTTTTAACCGCTTCTGCATCTGCGCTCGCTGTTTGCTCCTGGCAGTGATGACCTCCGGCCAGTGACAGCGGCCGTGGCTTCATCTGAGCTCGCTGGCTTTAGGACCTGATTAAAAAAGACTCACTGCAGCAATGCATCGATGACATATCAGGCGCACATTGGTCAAAACTCAAATATGGGCAAAGTGAACGAAGATGTGATTTATCATTTCGATTCTCTGATTCTTTCTCACCTCTAAAAGTAGAACAGGGTGAGCGATTTCCCTTCGAACGATACTTACTGCCGTGTTTGCGAACGATTATAATGAGGTAATCTCCCTCTGTCGATACTCTACCGCCTAACACATAATAATGGGTAAGGGTGGTAATCTTCCCTCTGTGGATACTGTGCCGCCGAACACATTATAATGGGTAAGGGTGGTAATCTTCCCTCTGTCGATACTGTGCCGCACGAACACATTATAAATGGGTAAGGGTGGTAATCATCCCTCTGGGATACTGAGCGCCGAACACATTATAATGGGTTAAGGGTGGTAATCTTCCCTCTGTCGGATACTGTGGTCCGCCGAACACATTATATATGGGTAAGGGTGTAAGTCTCCCTCTGTGGATCTGTGCTTCTGAACACATTATAAGGGTAAGGTGGTAATCTTCCCTCTGTGGACGTACTGTGGCCGCAAGAACACATTAATGTATAAGTGTGTAATCTTCCTCTGTGGATACTGTGCCGCCCGAATACATTATAATGGGTAAGGGTGTAAATCTTGCCTCTGTGGATACTGTGCGCCGAACATATTATAATGGGTAAGATGGTAATCTTCCCTCTGTGGATACTGTGCCACCGAACACATTATAATGGGTAAGGGTGGTAATCTTCCCTCTGTCGATACTGTCCCGCAGCACATTATAATCGGTAAGGGTGGTAATCTTCCCTCTGTGGATACTGAGCCGCCGAACACATTATAATGGGTAAGGATGGTAATCTTCCCTCTGTGGATACTGTGCCGCCGAACACATTATAATGGATAAGGGTGGTAATCTTCCCTCTGTGTATACTGTGCCGGCCGAACATATTATTGGGTAAGGAATGTAATCTTCCCTCGTGGATACTGTGCCACCACACATATAATGGGTTAATGGGTGGTAATCTTCCCTCTGTGATACTACCGCCGACACATTATAATGGGTAAGATGGTAATTACTTTCCCTCTTGTGGATACTGTGCGCCGAACACATTATATATGGATAAGGTGGGTAATCTTCCCTCTGTGGATACTGGTGCGCGAACAACATTAAATGGGTAAGGAATGGTAATCTTCCCTCGTGGATACTGTGCTTCCGAACACATTATAATGGGTAAGGATGGTAATCTTCCTCTGTGGATACTGTGCCGCCGAACACATTATAATGGGTAAGGGTGGTAATCTTCCCTCTGTGGATACTGAGCTCCCGAACACATTATAATGGGTAAGGGTGGTAATCTTCTCTCTCTCTCTCTCTCTCTCTCTCTCTCGATACTGTACCGCGGAACATATTATAATGGTTAACCCGCGCACTGCAGGGGGGTTGATTTCCGCCCCCCCTCAGGTTTTTCTGGAGTAGCGGAAAAACGGCGGCGCGCAGCGCCGCCAAATTTCGTACACCTGTTTGGGCATCAAATTACCCATCACATTTGAAAAAAGTTTTGACTTCGTCAGGTCATCTCAGGTCAGGTCACAAGTCCATGTCAAGTGACCTCACGTTCAAAAATGTTTGCGTTCGTCCCCGGTGCCAAAGCACAGTATTTTTTCGAAAGTTTTGAACTTGCAAGGATTCATACAGCTAACAGTACCTACAATTCATTTTATCTCGGATTTTTCGTATCGGTGACTCAAAGGTCAGGTCAATGTCTGAACCCGCCCATTTAAAGTGAATGGAAAATAAACAAATCTTCCCTTTTCAGTAAACATTCCATTGGATCAGGCTATTCTTTCAGAATCATGCTTATTTTAGGCCTTCGTTCTGAATGATCACGGCGAATTGATGCTCAGTGATTTCTTACAAAGGTCACTGAGTCATCTGAGGTCATCAGCAATGATTTGCTAATAACTCTTGATAGAAAGAGATAGAGACGATAGTTTGAACCAATTGTGTTTTGTCTCGTCTAGCCGCCGTTGCCCATATGCAACATGAACCTACCTGGTCACAAAGACCTGACCTGAGGTCAAATTTTGAAATTGACCCTTAACCATGGTCACGTGTATATGTTCAAAGCGCATCAAACTGAGACAAAAACACGATGGCGTCAAAAATGATTTCCTATCTTTCTTAGGTGATATGCTATTCACGAAAAAACTGTTTTGGCCTAAAAACAGTATTTTTGAGCCTTTCATGAACCTCTGGAGTCCTGAAGTACTTGATCTGAGATCAATTTTGAGGGCAATAAATGGCGATTGCCAAATTTTCATAGCTATAATTTCCTCTCTAATTGTTTTGCTCCTAGCTATCATAGTTTCGAGATAATTCGGGGGGTTCTGGAAAAGAGTCCTAAAAGAGTCCTAAAACCGGCAAATCTGACCTTTTGGTGACCAACTGGTGACCTCAATTGTGACCCTGATCCAAGAAAAGACTGAAATACTTTCGATAGAGCTTGCCTAGAGCTATCTAATCCTTTCCGCTGTCGCTACATGCGTAGTTTTGGAGATCTCCGGGGGGGGCGGAAATCAACCCCCCTGCAGTTCGTGTTCGGCGCGAACCCCCTGCAGTGCGCGGGTTAAGGGTGGTAATCTTCCCTCTGTGGATACTGTGCTGCAGAACACATTATAATGGGTAAGGGTGGTAATCTTCCCACTGTGCCGCAGAACACATCATAATGGGTATGGATGGTAATCTTCCCTCTGTTGATACTGTGCTCCCGAACACATTATAATGGGTAAGGATGGTAATCTTCCCTCTGTGGATACTGTGCCGCCGAACACATTATAATGGGTAAGGGTGGTAATCTTCCCTCTGTGGATACTGTGCCGCAGAACACATTATAATGTATAAGGGTGGTAATCTTCCCTCTGTCGATACTGTGCCACCGAACATATTATAATGGGTAAGGGTGGTAATCTTCCCTCTGTGGATACTGTGCCGCCGAACACATTATAATGGGTAAGGATGGTAATCTTCCCTCTGTGGATTCTGTGCTTCCGAACACATTATAATGGGTAAGGATGGTAATCTTCTCTCTGTGGATACTATGCCGCCGAACACATTATAATCGGTAAGGGCGGCAATCTTCCCTCTCTCGATACCTCCCTCTCTACGATTGATACTGTGCCGCCTAATGGGTAAGGGTGGTAATCTTCCCTCTGTGGATACTGTGCCGCCGAACACATTATAATTGGTAAGGGTGGTAATCTTCCCACTGTGCCGCAGAACACATCATAATGGGTAAGGATGGTAATCTTCCCTCTGTTGATACTGTGCTCCCGAACACATTATAATGGGTAAGGGTGGTAATCTTCTCTCTCTCCTCGTCTCTCCTCTCTCTCTCTCTCCTCTCTCTCTCATCTCTCTCTCTCCTCTCTCGTCCATCTCTCTCTCTCTCTCTCTCTCTCTCTCTCTCTTCTCTCTGCTCTCTCTCCTCTCTCGATACTGTATCCGCGGAACATTATTAAATGGTTAAAGGGTGGTAATTCTTCCCTCTGTGGATGCGGTGCTGCAGAACACATATAATGGTAATGGGTGGTAATCTTCCCTCTTGTGGATCTTGTCTTCCGAACAACATATAATGGGTAAGGGTGGTAATCTTCCCTCGTTTAATACTGTGCTCCCCGAACACATTATAATGGGTAAGGGTGTAATCTCCCCTGTGGATACTGGTGCTTCGAACACATTATAATGGGTAGGGTGGTAATACTTCCCTCTGTGGATACTGTGCCGCCGAACACATTATAATGGGTAAGAATGGTAATCTTCCCTCGTGATACTGTGCCTTCCTGAACACATTATAATGGGTAAGGGGTGGTAATCCTTTCCCTCTGTGGTACTGACCGCCGAAGCACATATAATGGGTAAAGGATGGTAATCTTCCTCTGTGGATACTGTTGCCGCCCGAACACATTAATAATGGGTAAGGATGGTAATCTTCCCTCTGTGATACTGTCCGGCCGAACACATAATGGTAAGGATGGTAATCTTCCCTCTGTGGATACTGTGCTTCGAGAACAGCATATAATGGGTAAGGGTGGTAATCTTCCTCTGTGGATAACTGTGCCGCCGAACACATTATAAATGGGTAGGATGGTATACGTATTCCTCTGTGGATACTGTGCTTTTCGAACAGCATTATAGATGGGTTAAGGGTGGTAATCTTCCCTCTGTGGGATACTGTGCCGCCGAACATAATTAATAATGGGTTAAGGATGGTATCTTCCCTCTGTGATTACTGTGCTTCCGAACACATTATAATGGGTAAGGTGATAATCTTCCCTCTGTGGATATCTGTGCCGCCGAACACATTATAATGGGTAAGGATGGAATCTTTCCCTCTGTGATACTGTGGCCGCCGAACAATTAAAATGGGGTAAGGATGGTAATGCTTCCCTCTGTGGATACCTGGCTTCCGAACACATTATAATGGTAAGGGTGGTAATCTTCCCTCTGTGGATACTGTGCCGCCGAACACATTATACATGGGTAAAGGATGGTAACTTCCTCTGTGGATACTGTGCCGCGAACACATTTAATGGGTAAGGATTGGTAATCTTCCCTCTGTGGATACTGTGCTTCCGACACATTATAATGGGTTAATGGGTGGTAATCCTTCCCTCCTGTGGATACTGGCCAGAACACATTATAATTGGGTAAGGGTGGTAACTTCCCTCTGTGGATACTGTGCCGCCGAACACATTAAATGGGTAAGGGTGGTAATCTTCCTCTGTGGATACTGTCGGCCGAACACATAAATGGGTAAGGATGTAATCTTCCCTCTGTGAACTTGGGCCGCCCGACACATTATAATTGTAAGGAATGTAATCTTCCCTTCTTGGATACTGTGCTCGAACACATTAAATGGGTTAAGGGTGGTAATTCTTCCCTCTGTCGATACTCTACACTAGCCTGCCAAACACATATAATGGGGTAAGGGGATAATCTTCCCTCGTGGATATGTGCACGAACACATTATAATGGGTAAGGATGGTAATCTTCCCTCTGTGGATACTGTGCCGCCGAACACATTATAATGGGTGAGGGTGGTAATCTTCCCTCTGTCGAAAACGACGTTTTAGTGACGTCATGTCATGCCATTTTCGGTCGAAAAATTATGAAGGTTTGAAAAATCGTAAAAACTCTAGTTCTTGAGCGAATTGCAAATCAAAATAACAAAAAGGAAAAAATGGCATTCTTTTTAAAATGTTGATCTCAGATTTTCTTAATTTTTAGATTTTCCGCCCGAAAAACGAGGAAATAATGATGAGTCGATGTACAGCACACTACACTGTTTTAGTTATGCGGGCCCCCATTGACGACTTTGGCCCCCTGATCCCATTTGCCCCTCTGGATGAAATACTGGCTACGCCCCTGTCTATTAACTTATTCCATTTGTTAATCACTGTCCGTGAGAGGGAGAAAATATAGGTACTCTTTTCAGTCATCAGTGTTTGATGACGTGGATTGTTCAGCTTGACTTAGTCCCGTTATATCTGGTCATTGAAGGCCAAAAAACTTAACTTCTAAAAATGACTTCATGAGTTACTTATTATTAGAAAGACACAAGTCAGTCGAAAATAAAGACATTGTTTTGAAATTGAATTTGTTTGTCGTCCGCACGTGGTTTTCTCATATATTATATTTTTCAATAGATATACAAATATTTATTGTGTACAAAACTTATTTATAAATATATTTTTTTTGCATTTTTAAGGGTCAGAAATTCAAAGTTTCGCAAATTTGAGAAAGCCGTTTTGAAAAATGTTATTTTCTTTCTTTGACGCGTTGTGTTTGCAATGTACTGGAAACGTCGATTTTCTACGATTTTCAAACATTTATCGTTTTTCCACGAGCATTATCACGCTCGTTAATATTCACTGCATTTTACAAATGTGTTTCCATTAATTGATAATTGACCTAAATCATATACCTTAGCCATGCCAAATTTACGGGTCATTTTGATATGTGTACCCTCCCTTGGAAATTCAAGGGAGCACGGCACTGGCGAATCCAGGGGGCGGTGGTGGCAAAAAAAATATCAGTGGCCCCCCAAACCGCCTGAAATCGGCGCAAATTTACACATTTCCTGAAGTAGAAGGAGATCTAGGCAACTTTTACTAAGGCAAGTTTATTTTAAAACGTATAGGGGATGCATAAGGGAATGCATAAGGGAGCGAAATCCGATGAGTTTTTTTTTATTTTGATGAACTTTTTTGGGGTGATGCCCCCCATGGCGCCAAAAACTAAATCCCAGATCCGCCAATGGAGCACGGTGCCCCTCCTCCCGTTTCACCGCCTATGTCCGTACTATACATTTGTATAAGCTTCATAGTATATGTCTTATTACATTGATATGCCTTTGCATGTGGATTTGTATTATATGCTTGTATAAACATTTGTATATGCCTCTGTATTTTTATTTTTGCTATTATCATCGCTTCTAGGAAATGTTGTAAAGCATTGGTAGGGCCCAGAGAGGCATTGGTAGGGCTCAAATGAACGTTGGTAGCCGGTAGGACTTTGGCCCTACCAGGCCTGTAGAAAAGGACGTCCCTGCCTACATAGTACGAATAATTGTGCGTGCCTACTTTGCACTTGTCTTCGGTACAGAAGCGTTTATTAAAAGCTTTAGGTATATATCACCATAACGGAATAACAATATGATGATAAGCAATACGATGTCACGGTTGACATAACATGATAACAATATAGGTATCAAGAACTGTCATACAGAGATAATACATATTATAGCTCTCAGAATATTTCTATTAAAGGGACACTGCCACCTTAACATTATATTTTAGTTGAGATAGCCATTATCCGTGCTGGGCATTGCAATTATGTATAGTATAAGTTAAAACAACCACCGAGGTCGAATCACAAAGAAATTTGAGTTTGGTTTTGGCATCTGTAACAACCCCAGTCCCCAGTGTATTTGAACGGGGACCCTGATCCATAGGCGGATCCAGAAAGTGTGATTTTGACAGTTTGGGGCAATTCCCAAATTATTCCATAATATCTGAAAACTCATCGGATTCGCTTGTAGTATCAATAACTGATTTAAAACAAACCTTTTCTTCATAAAGTTGCTAGTTTTACGACAAACTCAGAAAGTGTCAAATTTGCGCCGATTTTGGGTGGTTTGGGGGGGCATGGCCCCTTTGCCCCCCCTGGATCCGCCCTTGCCCTGATCCGATGACGTCGTCTCTCATTACTAGATATTGATGATAGTCGACTTGTTTTACATTTGGCCATATATAAGCCATACATATGGCAGCATGAAAGTTTTCTCTATTCCCTAAATTCCTTCATATGACGTCATCAGCTAAAATATTAGAACTTAACTTTTTATGAAATTGAGCACTGTTTGTGAGAAACAAATGTCATAATCGTGTTTGGCAGCAATTACTTCATATTTATCACCACAAGTGGCGTACATTTGATAACTTTTGGGAACGTGACAGAGTCCCTTTAAGGACTGTCATACAGAGCAGGCTTGTGATTTATTCTGATTGAATCATCCTTTTTGATTGAATCTGTTGAATCAATCTTATTTTACGTGAATCATTCATGAATCGATTCACCTTCTCATGAATTATTCAATGAATCATTGATTGAATCATACATTCAAAGGAAATAGCGTGAATAAATAATTCATAGCACAATGAATCATTCTTTTTTGGGGGACAGCGGAAACTATACAAACGATAGCCAAGTATAATAATAGGGAAACAAACTGAGTGAACACATGTCAAGATCACTTTCAGCACCTTCATTTGGTCTGTAATCACCCTCATTCCGAATATGCGCATTGCTAATAAATTTGATTGAATCATTCATGAATCATTCATTGAATGAATCATTCATTGAATGAATCATTCATGATTTATTTACGTAAGCCTGTGAATCACTGTGAATCATTCATCAGTGGTAATGTTGAGTGATTGAATCATGATTAAATCATTCATTTTTGCCGGTGAATCATGATTGAATCATTCATTAAAATTTGAATCAATCACAAGTCTGATATAGAGATAATACATATTATAGCTCTCAGATTCTTTCTACGTCCTTCACTGATCAGTGATCACGCCACCGTCCGTCACTGCACACTACATCCGTACACCGTCTATGTGTTGCACGGAACGGTTGACGCAGCGTCACGCCGCTTCGTGCGTCAATCGCGCCTGTGCTGCCTCCCAGTGGAGTGCTGCGCAGTCTGCAGTAGCGCCGCCGTCAGAGAGGGCGCCACCGTTTGAGACAGAGGTGGCGCCACGGTCGCGGCACATCATCTGCCGGTAGATGGCGCGGTAGTAGGGGCTGGAGCCGGCGTAGATGAAGGGGTTGATGACGGCCGACATCCAGGCGAGGATGGAGGCCATCACATGCAGGGTGGGCACCCGCTCCTGCAGGTCAGACAGGTCAGAAATGAGGCCAAGTCATGACGGGTTCACTAGCAGAACAACAGTCGGCCATTGGGCGTCGTGGTGCGCCTGAAAACCCCCATCATCATCAACGGTCGGACCTTACCAACGGTCATTAACGGTCAAACGTATCATGGTTTATGACATCAATTTACTACGTAGGATAGACATTATGTGACATAGTGCAACCTGTATAGCACCTTTAAAATCCAATATGCAATTTTTCAATGCCCAATGGATCTTTCCGTCAATGTTTCGCCACGCCAGGACCTGTTGTTGGACACCTAATGGTACGCAAATTTGTCGCCTTGTCGCTATGGTATACTATTTATTGTCTATCCTTCGATTTTTAGCACAGCATCTTTACATGAACGTTGTCGACTCACATCGTCGTGGTCGAAAACGTTGACCAGCATGAGAGGGACGAAGCAGACGATGAAGGCCAGGAACACGGTGAGCATCATCGTGGTGAGCCTGCTGTCTTCATTGCGTCCGGACGGCTTTCGGTTGATGCTCTGCACCGAGTGCGAGTTCAGCATGCTTTGAAACAAAGACACGGAGATGGTGATAAACACTCATATTATGAATGCAGACAGTTATCATTTGGTCTACTTGGTCTCATTAAAGGAAATAGTTCACCTTCAACATGGGGTTCGAACCAAGGGCGGATCCAGGGGGGGGGGCAAAGGGGCCATGGCCCCCCAACACCAAAAACGGCGCAAATTTACACATTTCCGGTTTGTCTAAAACTAAGCAACTTTTACTAGAGAAGTTTTTTTAAATCAGTTATATACATACAAGCAAATCCCGATGAGTTTTCAGGAATTATGCGATAATTTGGTATTTAGCCCCCCCCAAACTGTCAAAATAACACTTTCTGGATCCGCCAGTGGTTCGAACTGAGATAGCAGTTTGTAGCCCGTGTTGGAAAAAACCCTTAGTGCAAGTTTTCTGGACTGAAAAGGCTCTCTAGCCGAATATATTTGACTTTTTGTCGAAGGAATGTGGACCATAAACAAAGAATGTCAAGAATGTGGGCCTTCGGGAGAGGAAGACTATACAGTAATCCTACGCGACTACTTTCGAATCTGATTGGCTGAGCCATTCGATTATTTCGTTTGACGTTGCAAAGTACGCATATAGTTTTGATAAAATAAATGATGTACCTACGTCCTTCTGTCCTGAATCGGCGCGATGTATGGCTATTTTTGAAAATATGAAAAGAAGTTGTATTTTAAAATCATGTTTGAAAAAAACAATCCAAGGTCAACTATTTTATTTAAGTTGCAGACGAAAAACTATGTTGTATAAATACTATTTCGGTAATAGCTAA
>VOPJ01006250.1:0-14695 GCA_014673585.1 Semibalanus balanoides
CCTGTCCTGGCAACACGTCTTCAGTTGGAAAAATCTGATTAAACACATTTTCCTGCCTTCCTACAGCTGTGAGCGCAGGTGGACAGAGTGATTGGGGGAAAGTTCCCTAGATACTACGTACGAGCCGGCCGGAGAAGATGAAATGACATAAATCAGGCCTAGTTAAAAAGCAAATGCCTCAACATTGACGCTGCACCACTGGATGATTATGTTATTTGTTCACTACTTTCCAAAAATTGCTGGTTACAAGTTACGTTTACCTGTCTTCAAAATAAATCCAACAACAATTTCTAAATTAATTTTGAAGGTGCTTTCCTTCAACAATCACAAACTCACCAGCGATAGGAGATTTTGTACTTGTAGCGCCCTTTTTCCGGAGTACTGTCGGTTTCAACTCCGAGGCAAGAGCCTGGTGAAGAGTCAGAAGACAGCAGAGCAGCTGAAAACGATGCATGTCGGAAGGCTGCTGTAACTTAAGTGGAAATGGCTGACGTTCAGTGCATTTTATACTTAAGGTTTCGTCATCGATAACAGCATCCATTTATTTCCGGAGCAAAACAATATGTCAAGATCACCAAAAACACATTAAATAATTACCGCAATGTGACCCACAAGGAACGTCAAAACAACATCGCATCATCCCGCTCAATGCAGTTAAAATGCCAGCAGATGTTATCCTCGGCAGCCCCTGAGCACCACCACAGCTGGCTTCGAGTCCGTCCGCCCGGTGCCAGCTGGTGTGACCTCTGACCTGTGACGTCACACTGCCTGCCCTGAGGCCGTACACCAACACAGTGTCCACCAGTGACAGACAGGCTGACCTCTGACCTCTGACGTCACACTGCCTGCCCCGAGACCATACACCAACACAGTGTCCACCAGTGACAGCCAGTCCTGACCTCTGACCTGTGACGTCACACTGCCTGCCCCGAGGTCATACACCAACACAGTGTCCACCAGTGACAGACAGCCTGACCTCTGACCTGTGACGTCACACTGCATGTCCCGAGGCCATACACCAACACAGTGTCCACCAGTGACAGCCAGTCTGACCTCTGACCTGTGACGTCACACTGCCTGCCCGAGGCCATACAACCAACACAGTGTCCACGCAAGTGACAGCCAGCTGACCTTCTGAACCTGTGACGTCACACTGCCTGCCCCGTAGCCATACACCAACACAGTGTCCACCAGTGACAGCGCAGTCTGACCTCTGACGCTGTGACGTCACACTGCCTGTCCCGAGGTCATACACCAAACAACAGTGTCACAGTGACAGCCAGTCTGACCTCTGACCTCTGACGTCACAAGCTGCCTGTCCTCGAGGCAATACACCAACACAGTGTCCACCAGTGACAGCCAGCCTGACGCTCTGACCTGTGACGTCACACTGCCCTGCCCCGAAGCCATACACAAACACAGTGCTCCAACAGTGACAGCCAGTCTTACCTCTAATCTGTGACGTCACACTGCCTGTCCCGAGGCCATACACCAACACAGTGTCCACCCGTGACAGCCAGTCAGTGCAGAGTGTGCAGAGTGTGTCTGTCCGGTCCAACACTGCCTGAGTTCTGCTATGACAAAGCAATTCCATTTACATAGAAGTATGTACTGAAATTGTGTAACCAATGCTCTAGGATTCCCATTGTTGGGTTCCTGACTGGTATTGGCTGGTATTGGTGATACGGCGAAGTGTAACAGATCACAATTCAGCCTTTTGTCAAACTGCCCAGACGTGCCTGCAGGCAATTTAGCCCTGCAATTGAAAGACTGTGAAAAGAGGATCCAGCTCTGTTACTGTTGCCGCTTCTCCTCTGTCCCTGTCCAATTTCGTTTCCAAGTTCCTGAAAATATTTATATTTATATTTTCACCAGATGGTAATGTTTGTGCTCCATCTCTTTCTACTCTGCACTGAAAGGTAAAACTTGTCGCTCCCTTTCTCACCAGAACAAAAGTAACACTTGTATGTACGTGTTGCGTTATTTCATATTTGTCACATGATCTGAAACTGATAATTTAAAAACATGTTTACAGCAGCTCCTGAGGTAAACACCTACCACATGTGCAATGTTTTTGGTTTGACATCACATTGGTAATACTCTTTTCTCTTTTGAAAATTGGCACAAGATACAATATAGAAAAGGTCCGTTTTGTAGAACTCAATAATCAAAATAGGGATAGATACTTAAAAACGTTGTTTAACACGCGCACTAGCGAGGGGTATGCCACTAACGAGTAATGCCACTAACGAGTAACGAATAACCTTAGTGCCCCTCCCCCTGCCTGAGATCTCAGAAAATATGAAAGCTAAAACATTTAAACTTGCAGGGTAGGTCAATGCTATCAAAATCTAAATCTGCTTAAATTTGAGTGACCCGGGAGATAGACTGCGCTGCAGGGCAGGACACCGCCCGGGAAATAGACTGTGCCGCAGGCAGGAACCTCCCGGGAGTTAGACTGTACCCGCAGGGCAGGACACTGCCCGAGAAATACGACTGTGTGCAGGCAAGGACACTGCCCGGGAGTTAGACTGTGCGCAGGGCAGAACACCTCCCGGGAGTTAGACTGTACGCAGGGAAAGGACACCGAACCGGGAGTTAGACTGTGCCGCAGGGCAGGACACCTCCCGGGAGTTAGACTGTGCCGCAGGGCAGGACACCGCCCGGGAAATAGACTGTGCCGCAGGGCAGGACACCGTCCGGGAGTTAGACTATACCGCAGGGCAGAATACCGCCCGGGAAATAGCCTGTGCCGTAGGGCAGGACGCTGCCCGTGAGTTAGACTGTGCCGCAGGGCAGGACACGCCGGGAGTAAATGTGCCGCAGGGCAGGACATCGCCCCGAGTTAGACTGTGCCGCAGGGCAGGACACGCCCGGGAGTAGAACTGTGCTGCAGGGCAAGGACATCGCCCGGGAGTTAGACCTGTGCCGCAGGGCAGGACACCGCCCAGGGAGTTTAGACTGTGCCGCAGGGCAGGACACCATCAAGGGAGTTAGACTGTGCCGCAGGGGGCAGGACATCGCCCGGGAGGTTTAGACCGTGCCGCAGGGCAGGACACCGCCCAGGAGTTAGACCTGTGCTGGCAGAGCAGGACACCGCCCGGGAGTTTAGACTGTGCTGCAAGGGGCAGGACATCGCCCGGGAGTTAGATGTGCCGAGGCAGGACACCATCAGTGAGGCAGGACACCATCAGAGGCATGACACTGCCCGGCGAGTTAGACTGTGGCCGCAGGGCAATGACAACTGCTGCCCGGGAGTTAGACTGTGCTGCAGAGCACAACCGCCCGGGAGTTAGACTGTGCCGCAGGGGGCCACCGTCCGGTGAGTTAGACTGTGCCGCAGGGCAGCCCACCGTCCGGGAGTTAGACTGTGCCGCAGGGCAGGACGCTGCCCGGAGTTAGACTGTGCCGCAGGGCAAGACACCGCCGGGAGTTAGACTGTGCTGCAGAGCAGACACCGCCCAGGAGTTAGACTGTGCCGGCAGGGCAGGACGCTGCCCGGGAGTTAGACTGTGCCGCAAGGGCAGGCCACCGTCCGGGTAGTTAGACTGTGCCGCAGGGCAGGACGCGCCGGGGTTAGACTGTGCCGCAGGGCAGGACACCGCCCGGGAGATAGACGTGCTGCAGAGCAGGACAACGTCCGGAGTTAGACTGTTGCCGCGGGCAAGGACGCTGCCCCGGGAGTTAGACTGTGCCGCAGGGCAGACATCCGTCCGGGAGTTAGACTGGTACCGCAGGGCAGGACACCGGCCGGAGTTAGACTGTTGCCGCAGGGCAGGACGCACTGGCCCGGGAAGTAGACTGTGCCGCAGGGCAGGACACACCGCCCGGGAGTTTAGACTGTGCCGCAGGGCCGGACACCACCCGGGAAGTTAGACTGTGGCCGCAGAGCAGGGCACTGCCCGGGAGTTAGACTGTGCCGCAGGGCATGACACCGCTCCGAGAGTTAGACTGTGCCGCAGGGCATGACACCGCCCGGGAGATAGACTGTGCCCGCAGGGCAGGACACCGCCCGGGAGTTAGACTGTGCCGCAGGGCATGAACACTGGCCCGGGAGTTTAGACTGTGCGCAGGGCATGACACTGCCCGGGAGTTAGAACTGTGGTGCAGGGCATGAACCGCCGGAGTTAGACTGTGCCGCAGGGCCAGGACAATCGCCCGGGAGTTTAGAACTGTGCCGCAGGGCAGACACTGCCGGGAGTTAGACTGTGGCGCAGGGCAGCCACCGTTCCGGGAGTTAGACTGTGTGGGCAGGGCAGGACATCGCCTCGGAGTTAGACTGTGCCGCAGGCAAACTCCGCCGCGGGAGTAGACTGTGTCGCAGGGCAAGGCCACCGCCCGGGAGTTAGACTGTGCTGCAGAGCACACCGCCCGGGAGTTGAATAATTTACGTCCTTTTGTCCTGAATGGGCGCGATGTATGTCTATTTTTGACATTATGAAAAAAGTTTTATTTGAAAATATAATCAAATTCTGTTTGAAAAAAAAAATCAAGGTGAACTATTTCCTTTAAGTCCGTTCGAGACGAAACCCTAATAATATATAGCCTCTAAGTCCGATCGAGACAAACCCTAATTGATATATGGCCTAGGTCTGATCGAAAACTATGAAATCGGTGACGCCGTAGCATAAATATTGACAAGTGGAAAGTAAGCGTCTGTAATAAAATATAAGCGGTGCGGCTAGTTCCTCAGATGACAAATTCAGAAATCAGCTGGGGCATTCCACGACATTTCGACCAGTCGAAAACACCCTCATCTCTCACTTTTTGTTCAAAGTTGGTGTACAGTGTTATCTTGGGTCTGAATTCAAGCTGTGGAAAATTAGCTCCGATCTGACCTCAGGTTATCGAGTTATAGCCTCGGGAATTTTGCAGGGTCACAGCTGCAAAGGTGTTTTCTGAGGCGAAAGACTGCATTTGACTTAACCAAATGTTAAAAATACTTGTATGGCTGAGTTCACAATGAAAGGAAGTTTTTTCTTACTTTCTGGCGTGACCTTGAATGACCTTGACCACGTGACTTTGTTACTTTTTTTCGATGACCTCGTGTGACCTCGGGTACACCTCTGATTTCAATTTTTCACCTCTCAAAATACTTGTCAATTCTTACGTCTAAAAATGCAACAAAATAAAAAAAGGTGCGTTTTTTCTCTAATTTCCATATTTTCCATCTATATACGTGGCGTGTTTTCGAAATACCCCCAAGGGAGGAGTAATGGCAAATATCTGCCAAGCTATGAGACCGATTCCGGACGGGGTCCTTCCCATTTGATCTGCGTGGTCTAAGACGGTGCGTATATAATATGTATATCTCTTTGGTCAATCTGAGTCCAGCAATTGAACAAAACCACCCAAACCACCAACAATCGCTGCAGACGACATCATGCTCCGAACCAATAGGACCGATTTGGGAGGAATTTTCACCATTCGATCCGACGTGGTTCAAAGCGTTGTGGTACAGAGTTTTATCTACTTTGGTTCATACTTAGTGGACCAAATTAGACCAAAGCGACAACAATCGTTGCAGACATGCTCAATGCTCAGAACCTATGGGACCGACTTGAACGGGTCTTCTTCAATCAATCTGGTGTGGTCCAAAACAATGTCTTCAAAAAGTTCTGTCAACTTTGATTGAATCTAATTGGACCAAATCAGATTAAAACCACCCAAAATAATTGCAGATGACATCAAGTTCCGAACATATGGGTCCAATTTGGAGACGATCTTCACCATTTGATCTGGCTTGGTCCAAAAGGGGCCGCTAAGAGTCTTCTCGACTTTGGTCGAATTTAAGTGATCAATCGGACAAAACCACCAGTTTTTGTTGGTTTCGGTCCCAATTTTGGTCACCCCTTTATTTGAACCAAACTCGTCAAACTCAAACGGCACTGTTTTGGTCAAGCTGGAATCGAATGGTGAAGATCTTGTCCATCAGTTTGATATGTTCTGAGAATGGCGTCGTCTGCAACGTTTTTTTGACTCTTTTGGTCTAATTGGTCCACTTTAGATTAAACCAAAGTAGATAAACTCTTCTCCACAACGTTTTGAACACAACTGGATCGAATGGTTTTAGATACTGTCCCAAATCGTCCCATAGGTTTGGATCATGATGTCGCTGCAACGATTTTGGTGGTTTGGGTGGTTTGGGTCCAATTGGTTCACTCATATTAGACCAAAGTGCATACATTATATACCGGCCCCGCTAAACACCCAGATCAAAATGGTGACCCCCGTCCAAATCGGTCTCATAGCTTGGCAAGATATTTGCCCGTTACCCGATCCCTTGGGGGTAATCGAAAACACGCACTATATAGATGGAAAATATGGAAATAGAGGAAAAACGCACCTTTTATTTGTTGCATTGTTAGAACAAGAACATTGACAAGTATATGAGAGTGAAAAATTGAAATCAGAGGTGTAACCCGAGGTCACACGAGGTCATCGAGAAAAAAAAATGTCACAAGGTCACGTGGTCAAGGTCATTCAAGGTCACGCAAAAAAATCAGAGTGTCATTGTGAACTCAGCCATACAAGTATTTTTAGCATTTGGTTAAGTCAAATGCAGTATATGCCCGAGGCTATAACTCGATAACCTGAGGTCAGATCGAGCTAATATTTCCACAGCTGAATTCAGGACCCAAGATAACCCTATGCACCTATTTTGAACAAAAGGTGAGAGGTGAGGGTGTAATTTGGGATAAAAAATGGTCGAAATGTCGTGGAATGCCCCAGCTGTTGCTGCTGCTGCCAAAATGGTTACCACTGTTGCGTCAACATAGTTTAGTGACGGGAGGAACGAGGAAGCGGTGAGATGTTAATTATTGAAGTTAAATTTAGTTATAGTGCAAAATGTCTTGGGAAACACATCTGTACTTACTAAATGTGAAATTATGTAAGAAATGGTGGGTATAATATAGGGATTAACTAATAACTAAGGCATAGTGCATAGCCAGCACCTTCAGGGATGCAAGGTATTTGCTGCAATTTTTTCATATTGGACATTGCGCAATATTTTTAACATATTACAGATCGTGCAATGCTGCATCTCCAGTCAATCAATACAAATAACTTTGAGGTAGCTGCAGTCAGCAACAGAAACAAATGCAACAAGTCTCATTCACAATACTTACATTTTTAGTTGCCTTCAAAAATGGAGTTGTTATTTGCAATTAGCATTAGCAATTAGCATTGCTCCCTGTTACTGCAACTGACACACGAAAGCATATATTTTGTATCTGTTGTATTTCACTGTGAAATGTGCTGCCCTTGGATGCTGTATGTGCGCCTAATGTTAACCGACTCAAACGTGTGCTGGACACCTGTATGAGCGACCAACTGTACAACTACCTAGATTATGTGCGAAATAGATTGCTATTTAATTTTGTCTTATGCAATCATGTTATCATGTGAAGCCATTCTACCAGCAATTATTGCTTGAGGTATCACCGATGTTAACTAGGCATAGCTTTACAACAACAGCACAAGTGAAAGACTTATATCTATTAAGACGCACAATTCCAGTCAAATATTGTTTGATGTTCGATGGATATGTATTGTACAAAGACTGGCGCGTCTTATTAGTCTAGGGTTCTCTTTCCTTTGTGACCTTCCTCTCATACCTTGCTGAAACCAGACTTGATGGAACACGACTAGGTAAGAACGAGGCAAGAACGAGCATAACGCCAAAATACATTACAAATCGAATAAATTTTGAATCTTGACATTCATAGCGATGGACATTTTCGATACACAATGCGATGCGCCCGCAATAGAATTTCAATCATGGTGCACACATATATATATATGCCCTTAACCCGCAAGTCACTGTTTTTTTTAAGCCCCCCCCCCCCCTGAGGAATATCTGAAATATATAATGACCCAAAGATTTGCCACCATTTAGGACTAATGACGCCCCGGGCCTAAGACACATGCCCATATACCTGTCTACGTGACCTGACCGGGCATTTTTTCAACACAGCCCCTTTGCAATAATTAATTTTTTTTTATTCGTCAATTTTTTTCTTAGATAAAGCTAAGTAGTGACATCACGACACAGAGTATTCTGCAAAGCGTGTAGCATAAACTCAGCTAAACTTTATAGGAGCACTGTACGATATGTCATGAGATGCAGGTAGACCCAGAGAAAGGTCCTCTGACACGTCAACAAAGGAGAGGGATAATGCAATCTAAAGGGGATACGTCACATATTTTTAGACTGGACTTACTCTACGAAATTTTTGACGGAAGGAGAGGGATTGTATTGACCCTTTTAGCCTCAATATGATTATTTTTTTTTTTTTTTAAACGACAAAAAAAATAAGAGCACACTTAATGGTAGTATTTTTAAGTATTAAAAAAACGGAAATATGTAAAAAAAATATATACATTTCAACAACCATAAACCAAATTTCAAAATGATATTATTATTTTTCGACTGGTGAGTGACCATCTAAGGTAATGGGTAACCTTTGCGCACGTCAAATTTCTTCGAAAATTTCATCTTTTGGTTATGTCCACCTTACGAGGTCATACAGATACACCATTCCCGACAAATACCAACGAAGCAGTCACTGGTTATTTATGCTGCAATGCAAAAACCCTGGCCTTCTATATCAATGGCTATCGATTACTGAATTAACCATTCTTACCCAATTTTGACCTTTTGTGACATGACTAATTTGGAGCCCTCTACGCCTGACCCTGATTACAATTACACGCCACAAACTGTCTTACTGGCGGAGTTACGGTCCACATATCATGAGTCATTCAACCTTTCGTTGTCTAAACAGACACTGTGTTAAAATATTATTAAACATTGCCCCGTTGCTAAATGACCGACTTGATTGTCGCTTTCATATTAATTTGCATAGTGGGACCTTATGTGGACCTGTACCAGTTGTGGACCTTGGCATTTTCGCCAGCATAACCAATGCGCGCCCGAGATTAGAATTCATTCTGGATGTTGCCTTCACCTACACTTATTGTGAGAGCAATCTGGGTTGACCATGTTGCAACCATTGCTTTGAATGGAAAATATGGTCTATAAAATGTGTCTGTACATTCTTGATCTTTGACCTGACCTGTGACGTCACCACTGACATCTTAGGGCAACACATCAAGTTATTTTTGCTGGGATCACGATGAATTTGCCCTGGGCTAACTCCGGGAGGGTGCCGTTTGGTTCAGCGCGATCGTCTGATTGGTTCCGAAGATACAAGGGGGCTAAAAAAGACCCACCCCCACCCCACCCCAGTGACTCGTGTTAAAGAAATACCCCAGTGACTGCCGGGTTAAAAAGTTTCTAAGACTACACATGAATATAAAAGATGAATAAAAAACACAGACATTAACCCGCGCGGCGTAGGGGTCTCCAGCCGAACGCGCGGCGTAGGGGGGGGGGTAAATCCCCCCTCGTATCTTCCGAACTAATAACCGCAGCGAGACGCGCAAGGCAGCGATCGAAAGCTCTCATTAAAACAAATCGAATGCATACCCGAAATTTTCTACGTAGGTCAAATGTCAGGTCACGGTCAGGTCATATGGAATAATTTCGAGTTAATTGAGTTAGTGTCAATACCTCTCATTTATATCCTTGATTAAGACTATCAATTCACTAAAGCTCTCAAAGTGTAATACATCTCCTGCCAATACAGTAAAAGTGAATTTGCATGCAAGGTCTCAAGGGCAATGATCAGGGCGTGGCTCAACACCAAACAGGTCACTGCTCCACCAAAGGTCACGGGAAAGTCCTTGTGACACATGTTTTAGGGGTTTATTTTTTAGCACGTAAAAATCGACTAAGCATCACCATTTTTACAACTTGACCTGGATAAAAGGTCAAGATCAGTGCATCCCACAAGGTCAATCTAGGAAAACTGAACTAATATCGATAGCCTTCGCAGGGACAATCGCGAGGATTTTCCTAGTCCAGTTTTTGTCTCATAAAATATAACACGGATTCCGACATTTGTATATATACGTGGGATTCAAGGTAAAAAATAAAATAAAAAAAGTTATTTGTGAGACAATGACGTCCATGTACGGGGTACCGGTGTCTTCTTTCTGTCTTAAGCAGAGTAATTCATGGGTATCACCTGAATGAAAATGAAAGATATTCCACCCGTGTGAAAAATTTTGGTCTGGGTTCATTCACCTTAGGGAAGACATCACTTTGGTTCTCACCATATCTGATACAGTCATAGGATACATATACACTTATGGAACCTATTTTATTTTTAGCAATCACTATAGGCAAGAACGACACTATACATATGTATCATGATCATGGGATAGCACGACTACATTATATATATAACTAATATTGATACCTATTTATATATATAGTAGCTAAAATGAAACCCGCCACACATGACCTGACCTATATATATTGTTGCTATAGATATAAACAACCAATCTTATAGTATATACTATAATTTCCTTTTTTAATACCTTGAAAAAATTTAATTTTGGGTGAAATTCAGATTTTTTTTCCTCTTAAATTTTTTGGGGAAGCGCTCAAATAACGCAAATTTTTTAACCTGAAATTTGGAAATTTCCATTTTGTAGATAATTTGCAAATTTCCCTCCCCAGGACTGTTTTGCCGTTTGAAGCAATTGCTGCCGACCCGTTAATCATACATGTTCCCATCTCACGAGGTGCATGAAAAACATTGGGAATACCCGTTATTCAACCCAAAATGTCATGACATGACGTCATCAAAACGTCATTATCTCCAAAAGTTCTAATTTTTTATGATTTTCTAGGAAGACGTCAAATTGATGCTGGATAAGGTACTGAAGCTTTGACGTCGTTATCTGTTATAGTTTTCAAGTAATTGCTGAAATCCGGGAGGGGTAATATTTACCCCCCTACGCCACGCGGGTTAAGATTATAATGCCCAATTTGTATATGATTAAGATTATTGATATGGAGAATATTCGCCGATGAAAATTAGAGTCTTGTACGATTAATAAAAATTGTCTCAGGCTCTTCCTCGAAAATTATTCGACGGGTGAGGCTGAAAATGTCGCAGCGAAAAATGTCAAAAGAAGGTCGATTCAAGCAACATTATTCCGTTGATTTGGGATATTAGGTGGTTCTCTATTAGGTGCAAAGTTATTACCAGAAACGTGCTGGTGATCATTATTTTTCTGCTGATATGATCGTGTTTAAATATATAAATAACTTTTTTAGAAAAATGCATATCTCTAATTCTTTTACTATCGAAGGCTTATGTAATGAAGTATTTTTTGACGCATACAAAATCGTCACTTTTTAGTGGCCACCTTTTTAAATCACGTGACTTGACCTGAGGTCACGTGACCAAAATGCAAAACTTTTTTACATTTGAAAAATGATTATATGACATTATTATATTGCTCATAAAGATCCCAATGCTAAATTTGTATATTATTCAGATTATTTGTATGGGAAATATTCGCCGAAGAAAATTAGAGTTTTGTACGACTTGGAAAAATTGCATCAGGCATCCTCGAAAACTATTCGGCTGTGATATTGAAAACGTTACAGTCAAAATGTCAAGAAAGTGAATTAAATGAGCATAATTCCATTGATTTGGGGTATCTAGCACTATTAGGTGCAAAGTAATTACCAGAAACGTGCTGGTAATCATTATTTTTCCTGCTGATATGATCATGCTCAAATATATAAATAACATATTTAGAAAAAATGTCAATCTCCATTTTTTTTACTATCGAAGGCATATGTATTGAAGCCTGAAGGCATATGTATTGAAGGCATATCTATTAAAGTAGTATTTTGACGCATAAAAAATCGTCATTTTTTAGTGGCCACATTTTGAAATCACGTGACTTAACCTGAGGTCACTTGACCAAAATGCAAAATTTGTGAAATTCAAAAACATATATATCATAAATATCATAAAGATTATAATGCTCATGAAGATTTTATTGCTAAATTTTATATGATTCGGATTATTTATATGGGAGATATTCGCCATTGAAAGTTAAAGTTGTGTTCGGTTTGGAAAAATTGCCTCAGGCTAATCCTCGGAATCTATTCGACGGGTGAGGCTGAAAATATTACAGCAAAAAATATTAAGAAAATCGATTAAGGGAACATAATGCAGTTGATTTGGGGTAAAATGCACAATAAGTGCAAAGTTATTACCAGAAACGTGCTTGTGATTATTATTTTTCCTGCTGACATGATCATGTTCAAATATATAAATATAATATTTAGAGAAAAAGTTTCTCCAGTTTCTCCAGTTTTTTGCTATCGAAGGCATATGTATAAAAGTATATTTTGGCGTATAAAAAATTGCCTCTTTTTAGTGGCCACATTTTGAAAATACGAGACTTGTCCTGAGGTCACTTGACCAAAATGCAATTTTTTGAAATTTCCAAAAATTATTATATTTCATAAATATGTTGCTCATGAAGATTATAATTATAAATTTTTATATGATTCGGATAATCTCTATGGGAGATAATCGCTGATAAAAATTAGAGTTTTGTACGACTTCGACGAATCGCCTCAGGCACTCAATCGCACTCAAATCGCACTCAAAAACTATTCGACGGGTGAAGCTGAAAATGTCACATCGTTAATTAGCGACCCAGATAACCCATAAGGAAAAGTTGTATCGAAATCGGACATGGAGGGTGGTTTTTCGCGATTTTTTGGGTCGATCTGTCATGAAATTCCCCAACTGTATTGAGTCATGAACGCATTCAATTATCTAATACATTGTATACATGAACTGCTGAGGTCCTCTGGCGTACAAACACATCACTGCACTTTTTTACATGTCACCCTGGTCATTATGTATCACCACCCTACATCACCCTACACCCATCACCCTACAAACACACAACTCATGATCCCCAAAGAAAATATACAAACGAACCGCTTTGTCAGCTCTGTATGCGGCAGACTGCAGAGGGTGATTTCCAGCCTCTGCACAGGTGTGAGGTGTCATCTCCCTCACACCTCACAGGCAGCTGAGGTGTGATCTCCCAGCCGGCAACTGAGGTGCCCTCTCTCGGCGGGCCGGCACCACCGTCGCTGCTGGCCGGGTGACCGGAACGGCTGTGGTGGTTTACTACCCGGTCGCCGGCGCGCTCGCCCGAGTGCCCACGAAATTGACGTTGGCCGAGAAGCCGCGGTAATCGCCGGTGCCTCCTCCCGTGAACCGGACGACGAACTGGTTGCCGCTGGAGGTAAAGCTATCTCCCTTCATCTCGTCGCCGCAGGCCTTCCGGTATCTGGTGAGGTCGCCGAGGTAGCGGAGTATCAAGTGGTCCCGGCAGGTTTGCCACCAGTAGTAGCGGGGCTCCACATGCATGTCGGTGATTTTGACCTTGACCTGCTGTCCGGCCGGCGCCTTGATGACCCACGAGCAGACGATGTTCTTCGGGAACCATCTAGGGTAGTTGGGCGAGGTGATGGTACCCTCCTCGGTCATGTCAATGTCTCCACAGTCCACAACACCGTAGTAGTCACCGTTGAGCGTTTCACAGTTGGCTCCAGAAGTGTTTGGCGAGCAGACACACGTGCAGTCCTTGCCGACGAAGCCGCCGTTCTGGCAGGTGGGTGGGTTGGTGCAGCCGGCAGCGCAGTTGTACATGGCGTTGGCGATTCGCTTGTCGCGGTGTGACAACCCACCGCGCATTCCCATAAGTCCTATATGCAAGACGTTCTTGGCTCGCATCGTGTTCAGACGACCGTTTTTACTGCCACTTTTGCTATCGTAGTGCATCACCGAGGTCAGGTCGTACGGCACCGAGTAGTTGTCGGCCGTCGGCATCTTCGCAAAGTTTTTCTTCCCTCCTATCACGATGTTCTCGTAGAGGATGGTGATGTAGGTGTCGCGGTCGGAGCGTGATTGCTGGTGGTACAGACCCAAAGCGTGACCGATCTCGTGAACCACCGTGCTGAGTTCCGTGCATCCCGTGCCGATTGCTCAGGGGCCTGTGCCCGACTACGCTTCGGTTTCCGACGTACGACCAACAGCCGGAACCTTTGATTACGTTGATGTGCGCAGCGGTAGAGCCCGCGAGCACCTCGATAAACGTGATGCAGGTGTTGTCCATCCAGTGCTTGAAGCCGGCCAGGATGGCGGCCCTGTCGCCGGACGCACTGGAACTGATGGCGAAGTAGTTTGAGTCGGTCCAGAGGTTCGTAACCGCCTGGCGACCGTCCCGCTGCTCCGCCGTCAACACCATATCAGACTCGAACAGCTCCAGACCGTCGTCAGTAACCTGGGGGTTGCGGTTCTCAAAGCCACTGTTCTCTGGAGGCTCTGGCTTACGGTCGTCAGGGTTGGGAGCGTCGGTGACCCACTGGCTGAGCAGGGTGACCTGCCGCTGCGGCTTGGCAGCCGTCAGCGTCAGGAGAGCGCACATCAGCAGGACCTTCATGATACTGCAGTGCTTGTCAGAGACGCAGGGGCTCGAATGACCTGAGCCCGGCCGTGGCCTCTTTTATGACCGGACTCGGTGTGCTCCGTCATGTTCCAACAAAGGAGCAGGCTGCAGCGCTGCACCTGTGTCTGTGGATACGCGAAGTCGGCTGATCTGACGTCTGCACGCCATTCGTCTTGTATGATCGATCTCCTGCAGAGCAATCTGTATCCAGAATCCACACAGGTGCTAGCAATGACGCCTCACGCAACCACGATGTGAAACAAATGTGGTCTATCGTCGTACAGCA
>VOPJ01006251.1:0-14698 GCA_014673585.1 Semibalanus balanoides
TGACACATTTACGTAGATCGATAAAAACGGTCCAGCCAGAGGAGGGATCACACTACCCGATATGCTCATTGTTCAGCCGTGCAGTGCTCTCTGTTTGACGTGTGCAGGTCGTATAATAGCCGTGTTCACGAAGGATTCATTTGTATCCGGTAGTGCCCGGTAGTACCCGGTAATATTCGTGCGTTTTGGGTAATTGAGTCTAGGAACACGGCTTTTCCCAGATATTTTTGGCATCAGTTGAAACTTTATGAATTCAGGTACAATTAACTGCTCTTACATTTCGAAATTTCCCGTTAGTTTTCTTTGTATAATCAAATTCATAAACACATATTACCGGGTACTACCGGGTACAACCTGGTACAAATAAATCCTTCGTGAAAACGGCTATTACTGCGTCACGGAGCAATAAAGCTAGATTGCAGCATGCCTTCTGGAAAACTCCCGAGGAGACGACCGCCTGAAAAGACATTACTGGCCGAGTAAGTAATGAAATGGAATGAGCCTCGCTTTCTCACACGCCAGTGAATGGTGGAGAACCGAAAAGTTTTTTGGTTTACTGATTTCGGTATGCTGCATATATAAATGTTGTTGAGCGCGTATAACCATGGCACATCACACGTTCCCCACCCGGCAGGGAAAAGTAGCTGTGTTGAAGCGGTGCCAGCGTCCGTCACGTTTAATCCTCCGACCGCTGACCGCGGAAGCCATATTGAGGACTCGGGCCCGCTCTCCCTCTCTCCTGAAGCTGACCGCGGAAGCCATATTGGGGACTCGGGCCCGCTCTCCCTCTCTCCTGAATAGGTGGTCCAACGAGAGCACGTGCGCGCGATCGGACCCCGCCCCGGCCAGACACGGCAGCGCTCCCTATCAGGAGCTCACACAGCAGACATGAGAGGAGCGCACGCCTCTCTGGGCTGACCATAAACGGCCGGCGGCGGCGCCGGCGGAGGCGGCGGCGGGCGGCGATCACGTGGAGTTCCGGCGTGACGGCCCGCGCAGCCTGCGCAGCCCGCGCCAGCCCGCGCCAGCCCGCGCCAGCCTCGCCTTGTCTGGCCCGGGAGACATCAGAGAGCCATCTGACCGCGGAGGAGACGGCAGGAGACTAAGGAGAGCCTACACCAGCCGGCTGGAAGGCCGCCAGGCCGCTGTGGGCTCACTCCGAGAAAAACAAGTTGATCCTTAGAGCCTGCTACGCGCGGATGCCATAGATAGCTGATTGTAGAAGGATGCCTCAGCCTCTTTTTATATTATCAACGTGATCAACCGGACTTATGTAACAAAAATGTTGAAATGTATCAGATAAAACAGGAAAATTAGCTCTGCGGTCCGCTGTCCGATGCCGCACAATTCATGTCCGCTTCAAATCAAATGGCGTCAATCGATGTTCGTCGTGAGGTTGTTCTGCGCCGTTACAGACAGTTTAAATGCAACGTATGCAGTACAAGGCTAATGGTATAGTGACCGAAATCCGTGACTGGCTTAGACATATCATGCAATAACGTGTCACAACGGTAATGGCCGAGATTGCATTGTGATATTGTATGATGCTATAAAAATAACTTGTTAGACCATTCTAGTTACTTGAGGGCTTTAATGACAGAGTGCATCACGACGTTTAACCCGGCATTGACTGGGGTCTGATCTAAACACCTTTGACTGGGGAGGGGGCGTTAAACGTCCCCTGGTTATCTTCCAAACCACTGATCGCAGCGAGACGCGCAATGCGGCATTCGAAAGCACTCAGGAAGATATGTCTATAGCACGCTCGAAAATCTAAAATTGAGGTCACATGTCAGGTCAACAACAGGTCGAAGGTAAAAACGAGATATTTTAGTTTATGGGCCATACTTTCCATCCAAATATTTGATTGCAACCATAATTACCTAAAGTGCTCTCAAGCGCATGATACACATCCCAAATGGCTTAGAGTATTTTTTCTTCTTCAAAAGATCAAGGTCAAGGTCAGGTCACAAAAGGTCCCGTTACGCAAAATATCTACGAAAGTCATGCAACACATGTTTATAAATCATTTTACGCGTAAAATTCGATAGTGATACTCATTTTACCACCTGACTTTATTCAAATGAAGTTATTATTAAAGGGAATGTTTCACATTAACATAATATTTGAGTGAGAGGATGACCAAGTTGTTGGAATTCATTTGAAATGAAGTATTGTTAGAAGTTAAAACCACCCACAGAGGTCTAATCGCAATAGTAAACTTTGATCTTGGTTTTGATCTGCAAAAATAAGGCCCTAGTGTATTTAGAGGTAGCCGCTTAAAGCCGAGTCGTCATTCACTTTTTATCAAATGTTGATTGAAGCGTAGATCTTGTTTTACATTTGGTTTATACATTAGCCATACACTAGTCATACTTATTGCAGCGTTTAAAGTTTTTTTTCTATTCCAAAAAATCCTTGCAATATTACGTCATCAGCCAAATACTAAGCTTCAGTTTTTCATTAAATTGAGCACTGTTTGTTTGAGACATACAAATGTCAGAATCGCTGTTCGCAGGCAATTACTTCATATTTTGCACCACAAGCGGCGTACATTGGACAACTTTCAGAGAAGTGAAACATTCCCTTTAAGGCTGCTCAAGCTAAAGTCAACGTAAGTTCACAAAATGTTAAAATTTTGCAATTTATAAATATGAAAAAAGCGACACCCTCCTAGACTTGTTAACACAGTACTGTCAATTGTCATTTATTTGTGTGTATCTTGTCAATAAAGGCCTAAATACGCGATTTGAAAATATGTCATCAGGAGTTACTAGTAGGTACCACTTTAGATGCAATCGCTCAGTCAAAAATGATCAAATAATTTCGAAAATTGGTATTGCAGTTGTTCGCACATGGTTCTCTGACATATATCTATTTTCTTCAATATCTCGGATTTTTATATTTTGTGGTAATTTTTCCCAAAAAATAAGTTGTTTTACATTTAAGAGGTCATTTTTTATCCGAAATACTTGTGCTGTAGTCCATGTCACTCGCTATATTAAGCCATTTTCGGATTGTATTTTACTAATCATATGGCCATGCTTTTGTATACAAAGGTCACTGGTCATATCATGAGTAAAATGCAATCCGAAAATGGCTTAAGATAGCGAATGACAAGGACTACAGTACAAGTATTTTAGCTGATTTTGTTGTGAAAATCGTGTGTAGTGACGTCACTAAGTTTGCTATATCTCACGAATTTTCGAAACCAAATTGCTTCATTTTTACTCAGAAGACGTAAAAATAATGTTTGTTTGTTTATTGTTTATTGTTTTGTTTATTTAGCTCATAATCACCCACGGGCAGTTCCCAGTAACAGAGTGTATTCATGGAATAAAATCAATAATTTAAACTGTACATACATACGGCAACAGGCACAACAAAAAGATGATGAAATTATACAACCGATGGGTTCCCATCGAGGCTCAAATCCAGAGGGAAGCCGCACCTTGTGAGCGCGCAGGCAGGCACATTTCTGCGCACATTTATACACGTTGTATCTCTACACCATAAATCGTCAGCAAGGTTTGAGCTGAGGGTAGTACCGTAGGCAAGGACGTCATGACGAAAAGGAGCAGAGGACTGGAAGAAGTCAGAGGATGGTCTGTGCTGTAGGAAAAGGTTACAGTTTCGCGGAATGCGAGCTAGGATACCGTTTTTGTAAGAGAAGGTACCCGAAGTTTTACGTTGAAAGCCGTAACCGTTTTTGAGTTATTACGAAAAGTTTTCAGGGGGCGTTAAACACCCCCCGTCACTGCCGGGTTAAGTAAAGCCATGTATGATCCATGGTAAAGCTTTGACATCACAAGGCATGTCAAATCTGAGTGCATCAAAACTGGGTGACGTGGGAGACACGTCATCACCCGTGTCTGTTTGCATGTCGCGGTCAGACGTGTGACGGCTCTGTGACGGCTCTGTGACGGCTGTGTGACGGCTGTGTGACGGCTGTGTGACGGCTGTGTGACGGCTGTGTGACAGCTGTGTGAATGGGTGCTGGTGTGCGGATCTGTTGACGGCTGTGTGACGGATCTTGTGACGGCTCTTGTGACGGCTCTGTGAACGGCTGTGTGACGGCTGTTGTGACGGCTCTGCTGACGGCTCTGTGACAGCTGAATGACAGCTGTGTGACAGCTTCTGTGACGCTCTTATGACGGCTCTGTGACGGCTGCTGTGACGGCTCTGTGACGGCTGGTGTGACGGCTGTGGTGACGCTCTGTGACGGGCTCTGTAACGGCTCTGTGACGGCTCTGTGACGGCTGTGTGACAGCTGTGTGATGGCTCTGTGTCGGATCTGTGACGGCTGTGTGACGGCTGTGTGACGCTGTGTGACGCTGTGTGACGGCTGTGTGACGCTGTGTGACGGCTCTGTGGACGGACTGGTGACGGCTCTGTGACGGCTCTGTGACGGCTCTGTGACAGCTGTGTGCACGCTCTGTGACGCTCTGTGACGCGTGTGACGGCTCTTGCTGACGGATGTGTGACAGCTGTGTACGGTCTTGACAGCTGTGTGACGGCTCTGTGACAGCTGTGTGACCGGCTCTACGGGCTCTGTGACGGTGTGTGACGCTCTGGGACGGCTTCTGTGACAGCTGTGTGACGGCTCTGTGACGTGTGTGACGGCTCTGTGACTGCTGTGTTGACGGCTGTGTGGACGGCTCTGTGGACGGATCTGTGGACAGCTGTGTACGGCTTCTGTGACGGCTCTGTGACGGCTGTGTGACGGTCTGTGACGGCTGGTGTACAGCTGTGTGACGGCTCTGTGACGGCTGTGTGACGGATCTGTGACAGCTGTGTGACAGCTGTGTGACTGCTCTGTGACGGCTGTGTGACAGCTGTGTGACGGCCTCTGTGGAAACGGCCTCTGTTGACGGACTGTGTGACGGATCTGTGACAGCTGTTAACAAGCTGTGTGACGGTCGTGACGCTGTGGACGCTGTGTGACAGCTCTGTGACAGTGTTGACAGCTGTTGTGACGTCTTGTGTGACAGCTGTGTGACGGCTTGTGTGACGGCTGTGGTGGACGCTGTGTGACGGCTCTGTGACGGCTTTGTGGACAGCTGTGTGACGGCTGTTTTTTGGGGGTTTTTTTGAAAAGCTGTTTTTTTGACGGCTTTGTACGGCTCTGTGACGGCTCATTATGTGACGGTTGTGTGACGGGCTCTCTGTGACAGCTGGGTGGCGGGACAGCAGTGGTAGTGATGTACCAATTAGCCAAACATTCCAACTCGGCACGTCCGGTCCCCGTCTCGTCCCGCGGTCATGATGTCACCATGTTTACGCCCGGCCATCAGCTCCTGCGGGCCGCCTCAGGTCCCCTGATAACGCCCATAAACGCCCGCAGGAACGGCCTGATTACCATTCACACATGCGGCTGTGAAAATATATACTGCCATAGTGAACCCGTCGGCTCGCTAAATGTATCCTGAAATTCGATCCCCGTACAAGGAGCCGAGGAATCCGCTTACATATATATGCGCATCAGCGGGAAAACAAAACCGATCGAGATATTTTACTCGTCAGCCTCAAGAGAACGTGTAAAGGGCGCGACATTCCTAAATGTGACCAAAGCACCCGACAAACTCAGCATGTTTTTTCGTAACTAATGACTTCTCACAATCATGAATCATCAGCCTCAATATGGAAAGCAATGATCCGAAGTAGAACGATCTATATTCATGGAGTTCGTCTGTAACTCAGAAATCGAGCAGGCTTCAGCTATGTATGTTGGACATTTATCTTCTATTAACTTGTTCCGGTTCCCATATCTGTTGCCATGCACTGACGGACGAGAAGATTTACTCGAAAAGATGTGAATCAGTCGATGACTCAATCTGACCCTGCCCACTTCAGACACTATCTCGCTGTAAATCCTTCAGTAACACGTTCGACGCTGCCGTAACCATTGTTCCCCGGCACCGCCCTTCAGCTGACCAGCGATTAAAAACACATCACAAACTGAGTTACAGGAAGACATCACCGACCGACATAGACACTGCGGAAGCCAGATACGGCCGACCGTCAATCCCTGCCGACGGCCGTCAGCATCACCAACGCAACCGAACCAGACACTGCAGAAGCTAGCCTTAGCCACCCGTCAATCCCTGCTGTCAGCTGATGACCATGAGGCTCTCACTGGGACGATCTTCAGACTATAAGAGCCCTCAGCAGCATTTTTGACAGACTGGAGCCCTACGCAGGACCAGAGGTGCAGACTGGGACCCTCAGCAGGACCAGAGGTGCAGACTGGGGCCCTAAACAGGACCAGAGGTGCAGACTGTGGCCCTTAGCAGGACCAGAGGTGTAGACTGGGATCCTCAGCAGGACCAGAGGTGTAGACTGGGGCCCTCAGCAGGACCAGAGGTGCAGACTGGGATCCTCAGGAGGACCAGAGGTGCAGACTGATGTACTCACCACAGTGATGGCGGCCGTGCTGGAGTCCTGCTGGGCCACCATCTCCCGCAGTGTGACCGGTGTGTGGATGGCGCCCTGGTCGTGGCAGTCGACGTACAGCTGGACGCGGGCCGACGGCTGCTCCTGGTTCACCCGCAGCACCATCGACGAGATGATGTTGTTGAGCTTCACCGTGTCGACAGACCAGTGCTGGGTGCGGAGCCGACCACGCTCCATTGTCTGAAGGATCACTGCAGACACACACACAAACACACACAGTGGGAGGAGCCGACCCGCTCCATTGTTGAAGGATCACTGCAGACACACACACAAATAACACACAGTGGGTTGAGGAGCCGGCCCACGTCATTGTCTAAGGATCACTGGCAGACAGGACACACAAACACACAAGCAGTTAGGGTGAGGAGCCGACCACGCTCCATTGTCATGAAAAGGATCACTGCAGACAGACACACAAAACACACACAGTGGGTGAGGAGCCGACCACGCTCCATTGTCTGAAGGATCACTGCAGACACACACACAAACACACACAGTGGGTGCGGAGCCGACCACGCTCCATTGTCTGTAGGATCACTGCAGACAGACACACAAACACACACAGTGGGTGAGGAGCCGACCACGCTCCATTGTCTGAAGGATCAACTGCAGACAGAACCACACAAACACACACAGTGGGTGCGGAGCCGACACGCTCCATTTGTCTGGTAGGATCACTGCCAGTCAACAGACACACAAAACACACACAGTGGGTTGAGGAGCCGACCACGTCCATTGTCTGAAGGATTCACTGCAGACAGACACACAAACAGCACACAGGGGTGGAGGAGCCGACCACGCTCCATGGTCTGAAGGATCACTGCAGACAGTACACACAAAACACACACCAGTGGGTGAGGAGCCGACCACGCTCCATTGTCTGAAGATCACTGCAGGACACACAACACACAACACAGTGGGTGAGGAGCCGACCACGCTCCATTGTCTGTAGGATCACGCCAGACACACACCACAAATCACACCACAGTGGGGTTGCGGACCGACCACGCCCATTGTCCTTGAAGGGATCACTGCAGACACACACCACAACAAACAACGCACAGCCGGGGGGGGGGTTAAGTCTGTGACTCCCTTATGTGCTGTGACTTACATGCATATTTGGGAGGTGATTCGTGTTGCACTGGTTGATCCAGGGGGGGGGGGCATTTTGGGACATTTTGGGACATTTGTTCCACCTAACCACCTGAAATCGGCGCAAAATTGACGCATTTCATGACATAGAAGAATATCTAAGCAACTTTAACATAGGAAAGTTTGTAATCAGCTATCAATGCATAAGCAAGCGAAGTTCGGTAAGTTGTTATATTTGTGTGAGACTTATTTGAGATTCCCCCACAAAAAACACCCCCGTGCCCCAAAAAAACACCGATCTGGATCTACAGTGCGTGTCGTGATGGACATGGATTGAGATGAAAACAAATTGCATTTGTTACCAAACAAAATGTATCTTGCAAAATTATACGGCCAAAATATCGATACAGTTTTCGGCAAAATGCGTTTGGGATCAACAAAACTAAGGTCAGAAATAATGCATGCCGATCTATTTTATCTAGTTAATGATCCCATAACGGAACTCACACGTTCAGCTGAGCAAAGGCGTGCATTGGCTGGATTCTGAAAGGACTTGTGCTCAGTGCTCTGCGCCCCAGTTTCATTCTGATATCTTGCTCGACTAAGGTTAAAAAATGGCGCTTTTCTCAGAGCGGGAGAGGGCAGAGCTATCTGCGACAAGAAGACAGGCTGAGTGCAGAATTTTGACGTGATGGACGTGAAGACAGGCTGAGTACTAAATTGTGACGTGATTGACGTGAAGACAGGCTGAGTGCTGAATTGTGACGTGATGAACGTGAAGACAGGCTGAGTGCTGAATTGTGACTGATGGACGTGAAGACAGACGGAGTGCTGAATTGTGACGTGATGGACGTGAAGACAGTGCTGAATTGTGACGCCACGTAGGAGTGCACGATCAGCCGTAACGCAATAATTGCCATCTCTCCAGATCGACATTGGATGTCCAGAAAAGTGCCAGTTCGAAGCCATCTTATTCTTATTTTGCATTGTACTCGGTGGGATGAGTGTGTGTCATGCGAACATTTTAACAGGAAAGGGGGTTAGATGACATTGATGACTCTGTCTTTGAAAGTTTTATTTGTACGTGTAATTTTGCATGGGTCATTTACGTCTTACATTTAATATGAGCTAGTAACTTTTGTCAGTATAAGTGTCATTCAAAGCACCAAATCAGTCGATGCACGGCTAATATGACATTATAAAACCAAAGGCTTCGTCCTAACTCCTATCAGCAGATCAGTAACTGAAATAGAGCTCTGACGTCTGTGTGTCTCTGAAGTGGGTGTAAGGGAGCTGTGTGAATCCTGGCGTGTTTCGCTCAGCTGACGTCACGGCTTCTATAATCCGACCCCACGCAGACAGTGAGTGGCGCGGGGCTGCGTGGCTCACCCCGTCCTGCGGACAGCCGGGTCGCCACTCGGAGCCTCATCGACACGCCCCGACCGTCATCGACACGCCCCGACCGTCATCGCGCCCCACCCAGCCCGGCAGTGTCCCATCAGTGACTCAGCAGAGTCCCATCAGTGACTCAGCAGAGTCCATGCAGTGTCCCTTCGGTGTTCCCTTCAGTCGACACTCAAATAGTGTCAACATCAGTGGCCCATCAGTGCCCTTCGGTGTCCCTATTCAGCGTCCATCAGTAGTCCCTTCGGTGTTCATCAGTGAACCCTCGGTTGTCCCATCAGTGTCCCTTCGTGCCCATTCCGCCCCTCGGTACCCCGCTCACAAATCAGATGCACCAGCCACTACCGCGTCCCGCCTGGCCCCGTCAGCGCCCCGTCTGCATCCCGTGACCGTCAGAGTTCCGTCAGAAACCCGTCAGCATCCCTTCAAAGTCCCGTTAACATCCCATCAACGTCCCGTTAGCATCCCGTCATAGTCCCCGTTAGTGTCCCGTCAGTGTCTCTTCAGAATCCCGTCAGCGTCCCGTCAACGTCCCGTCAGCGTCCCGTCAGTGCCCCGCCAGTGACCAGGCTCTATTCGCTATCTGCCGGTATGTATCGGCTTAGATGAGCCGCACCGATCACGCCCTCGGGCTTCCACCGGATATATTCCGCTGCGTGGGCTCGTAGTAAGCTGTGGCTCGGAGCGAACTAACCAATAATAAAAGGGAAAATAACTGAGAGCTGCTGGAAGTAATGACAATCACAAATACAGCATGATATCTTTTCATGTATCTGACTAGTTACTCTGATTGGTCGATCCCCGCCCGCCGCGCCGGCCCAACTCTCTGATTGGCTGGCCGGTTGACATGTCACGTTACCCGCTTGACCAGACGGCGGGCGGCCGACGGGTCAGTTGGCACTGGTTTTAAATGCCTTCGGATTCGGAGATGTTACATCTATTGAAGACTGTGAGCTGATGATTGTTTCTAAAAACTATTGCTGTACCTGTATGAGATACAGTGTCGTACCCAAGATTCACTACATGAGGACGCATTTTTTTTTATTTAGAGGGGCATATTTTTCTATATTTTTTCTTATACAATCACAAGAACATTCATTTTATAACCAGGAGACCCCTGGGTACATCCACAACAAACGCCGTATTTGGCCAGGCTGGCCAAATACGGCGATTTCTTTGTGACAGTACCGTGGGTACAGACTACAGACCCTATTTCGTGTACGGATGCACTAGCCGAATGGGCCTTGGTTGTTCATCAATGAAGCCTCAGATCGGCCTTCCAGGGTCCCCGGTCGACCCTCTATTTACCCCGGTCGACCCTTGACCCCAATACAAAGTTTGAAAATCGGTCTGCTTAAAACAAAGCGAACCAAAATCAGTGAGTTGGAAAAATGGGGTAAGTAGGCTGGGCCATCAATTTGCAATAGGCCCTTTTGCAGGGGCCTGGACAAATTTCACTGGGTCCGGTCGTCGCTCCAAGGGCCATGGTCGTTCATCCATTCATCTCTTCTCTTCATCTCTTTCATTAGATACCCAGATGGATGCTCCGTCTTTGCAAACGTCTTTGAAGCATCAAACATCTTTGGAAATAGAGCCCTTCAGGCCATATTGAGCCCTTCAGGCCATATTTCCAAAAGGGCACATGCGAACCTTTAGGGGAGGAATTGCACCTCCCCTCCTTGGGTACGCCTATGATGATACCAAACGAGGAAAGCGTGAAAATAACAAACTATGCGGTGATCATCTTAGAAGGGGCTCACAACAGCTGGCACCAGGGATCTGAGATATTTCCTGGAAATAGCGATGGGTTACCAGGTCAACGGGTTAGCGAGTCAAGCATGTCCAGAAACTGTGTGTTAACGGCTTAACAGGTGAACGAGTCAGCCATTCACTCGTTAAACCATGTGTGGTGTGAAAGGGGTTGAGCTCCTTCGTTACCTTTGTGCATCTTTCTGTCGAGGATGATCGACATCTTGTTTCGGCTACCGGTGACGTCCATTTCGACCAGCGTCTGAGGATGCGTTCTTGCGAATCTCTTTGGCCTGATCTTGGTCAAGACGACGAAGAACTCATCATTCGTGACCTCTTTTTGAAGGTCACGAGTCAGGACTGAAATGAGGGGCGATTGGCGAGATCAGTTACTCGTACATCAACAGACAGTGATGTAACAGCTTCTGGTATTTCGTAGACATTCCGAAGAGGGGTGATAATTAGGTGATTGAGTAACGGGACCCCGTGACGAGACAGAGGTGCAGCTGTAAATAGTTAGTTTACTTGGGTGGCCTCATCCATTAGCTACCGGGAAGTAATGACGAGATCCAAGGCGTTTGCTAAACAGCATGTTATCAGAAGCCTCATTACGCCAAAAGTAATCGATAACACGTCGATAGTCGGCATTCGACACTCTCAACTAAAATGCGCTCGAATTACTGCTAAAGCCATAAGGCATGCTCTTCTGACATAAGACTAGACGGCTTCTAACGTTAAATAATGCATACGAGGACTCCGCGTCGCGTGACTCGCTAAAGACTCTGAATAGCCCGCGCGGCGCCATTTGGTAGATGGACCTCCTCAGCATTACTGATGTTGTGCGCGTCGTTAGCGGCCATTTCGGCGCGGTGGCGGCAGCGGCGCGCCGTTATGGATGGCTCTCCGGGGCCTCGCGTGGACTCGATCGATCCGCATCTGGCGCGCTAATCACGGGCACCTCATTCACATCATATCCTCATCTCTAATGACGGCAGTTGCGGAGGTACAGAACCTCCAGCTCGGCCGCCCCGCAGTTAAGGGATTATAACGTTTTTCTTCCAGAATAATTGAGTTACATATAAAAACGTACTTTAAAGGTGGTAGAAAGGCCCACGGTTTTCACAATATTTTCTTGGATTAATGCATCTTCTTTACGTAAGGACGTTTTTCAAGTGCTCGGCTGATGCACGCGCGTACTTTTTTTGCAGTACTTGCTGAGGTATAACAGCCGTCTCTACTTACGCCCGGTCTTATGCGCGCCCAAGGATAGAAGATATTAAAGTGGTGGACAGTAAATCCGATCAAAGTATCCGTTATCAGTACAAGTTTGAAAATGTCAAAAGTTTACAAACGCTGATAATTGGCTGAAGATAATGGATTAAAAGCGCAACGAGGTCACTTCAATGTTTAAACGTGTTTTAAGCACATCACAACTGCAAAAAAAGTCTTTTCCTTTCAGGACCGGAAAACTCGTATAATCCTTTTAAAACCAGCCGGGCACCTCAGTCGCTCCGTAGTTAACCAGGCTCCGTTAACCCGGTACCTGGCTCTGTTAACCTGGCTCCGCTAACCCACCACCTCACCAGCTCAGCTCAGCTCAGCTCAGCCATCCAGCAGCCGTTGCTGACGACGCGCCACACGTTGATAGGAAATGTTAGGAATAGCGATATCGGACTCTGTCCCGTACGTGGCGACAAGGGCGTCGCCACCTTCCGAAAGTTCGGGGGAACGGAGGCACTATGAAGGCGATTCTGTCCATGCAACGCCCATAGGCGTAATGTTAAAATCCGAAAATATTATGGGGACGCATGTCTCTTGGATGATAGGGTTCCCCTATCCTACAAGAGATCATCCATATATATTTTGGATGAAAGGGTAGCATGAGCGTCGACAGCGGGGGCGGGGGTCTCCCCCCGCTTTCGACGCCCACACGTGACGGGGTGCTATGCTGGCGGCGGACGTGGCAAGCGACTCAGCAGACTTCCGGAGGAAGCGACCCCGTTCACCCCTTCACGGCGGAACAGAACGGGTTTCCAGCCAAATTCCAGAACGTCGGCCGCTTCTCATAATTGCTCTGCCTGCTCCTCGACGAGCGTGAGCTGGCCAGGAGGATAGACCATGCCGGTCACTGAGCTGGCCAGGAGGATAGACCATGCCGGTCACTGAGCTGGCCAGGAGGACAGACCCTGCCGGCCACCCCGCCGAAGCTCAGCCGGCCAGTAACGCTGTCGGACTCCCCGCCAGGCGGTCACGGCCAGGGCACCAGCCGCTCTGTCAGGCAGTGGCCACCTCATCACGATTCTCACCAGTGCAGCGTGTGTACAGTCTATGCAGAGCGAATCGTGCGCCGAGCGCGGGCGTGACCTGACAGGCGACACGGTCAACACGGCCGTCCCGCCCCCGGACCGGCCGTCCCCCGCCCCCGGACCGACCCGTGGTGGTCCGACAGGTGATGTCAACTGAAAGCTCCAGTGGTTCGCAGCTTCGGAGCCGGACCGCTGACCAGCGCTGGGTCGGCCCAGCGGTGGTCCAGACAGCTGATACGGGCCGTAATCGGCGCTGGGTCGGCCCAGCGGTGGTCCAGACAGCTGATACGGGCCGTAGTCGGCGCTGGGTCGGCCCAGCCGGTTGCGTCCAGACAGACCTGATACGTGCGCCGTAGTCGGCGCTGGGTCGGCCTCAGCGAGTCGGTCCAGGACAGCATGATACGGGTCCGCTTTAGTCGGCGGCTGGGTCGCGCCCAGCGGTGGTCCAGACAGCTGATACGGGCCGTAATCGGCGCTGCGCTCGGCCCAGCCGGTGGTCCAGTTACCAGCTGATACGGGCCGTAATCCGGCGCTGGCCCGATCCGGCCCAGCGGTGGGGTCCAGACAGCTTGATCGGGCCGTCAACCGGCGCTGTGGTCGGCCCACGCGGTTGGTCCAGACAAGCTGATACGGGCCGTAACCAGCGCTGGGTCGGCCCAGCGGGTGGTCCAGACAGCTGATCACGCGGCCGTAACCAGCGCTGGGTCCGCGCCCCAGCGGTGGTCCAGGACAGCTTCGATACGGAGCCGTAACCAGCGCTGGGTTCGGCCCAGCGGTGGTCCCAGACCAAGCTGATACTGGGCTTCGTAACCAGCGCTGCGGTCGGCCCAGCGGTGGTCCAGACAGCTGATACGGGCCGTAACCAGCGCTGGGTCGGCCCAGCGGTGGTCCAGACAGCTGATACGGTCGGCCGGAGCTATCGAGCCCCGGCCCCGCGCCGGTTTAAAGGAGGCGGGCGGCCGGGATGGTGGCATCGTTTGGCACGGACTGCGGGCTGGATCGTGACCTGGGCGCGGCGCGGCGCGGGTGCAAAGAGTCCAACCCCAGCCCCGCCCTGGTGTGAAGACCCCACCCCCGGCCCGGTTTCGGACTCCCCCCTCTGCTGTGGTCTATCGCCGCCACCTGCTGGCTGCTAGTTCATGGCTGCTACGGGGAGGAGAATACTGCGAGCATAAGAGCAGTGAGCTGCATGCGTCCCATGGGTAGCCACCGCGACGTCTGAAGATAGTTTGTTCAGTTCACGCTGCATCTGCAAGACCATTACCAGACATAAGTGTGTTGTTAAGATATATTTGATGTAGTTCACACAATGCATTTGTTCAAATTAAAAAGATGTTAGCAAAGTTGCGTTGTATCTGCTTTATTTTGCATATGTATACAGAAGGTCAAATGCATTTCAATTTGTTACTAGACTGGTATTATTATTTTGCAATGGTGTTTATTGTGGGAGGTTTGCAAAGCTGTTGTCCGTAGATTTCACGATCCATTTCACCCAGTTTCAATTGCACGCAACTGTTTTACTTGCTCCAACACAAATATGTTAGACACAATCAGTACCTACAATGCAACAATGCATGTGAAAAACATAAACGTTAAATGAAACTACAAAATAGTTGAAATATTACAAATTAAACTTAGAAGCCAAGTTATTGCTATCATCATGCAAGGATGGGAAGGTTAAATGAATAGTGCCT
>VOPJ01006252.1:0-21489 GCA_014673585.1 Semibalanus balanoides
GTCACTGTGTCGTGTGCCCGACAGATGTACGACATGGAAATGCACGACATCGCACAGGGCGCTGCCGACCGCTGCCGGGACAGCCACGACTGCGGCGACTGCCGCAAAACGGGTACGTTCCCACACTGCTGACCTTTGACCTGACCGTGACCTGACCGTGACCTGACCGTGACCTGACCGTGACCTGAATCTGCCTCTTCCCCCAGCACGTCAACGTAATGTTGGCCTCCAGCACGGAATAGGGTTAACTTTCGGCCATAAATTGTGTAACGCGCATCACACTACTGTGAACGTTAGACCAGTAATTGGGACCTTAATTTTCGGTGATAACTTTGAAAGGTATTGATTAGCATGGTCGAATTCCTCGTAATGATCGTTTCAGAACTTGTGCCATTTTTATTATAGAGGTTCTTGAATATCAAATGCAAATGTAAGACACTTTACATTCACTTCACAAATGCGAGATAAAACGTGCACAGGGAATTCATTATGTGTTTAGAGGATATCGTGAAAAGGCAGACTGTGCTCTGACGTCAGATCGGTTCCGCCCCGGATGACCTTGAATCGTCACTGTCCAGCCGGTGACCGGTCAGTTGCGTGCGGTGGGTGGAGTCGAGGGCGGGACTATAGACTGACCGGGTTAGTCTCTATCCCAGCTCGAGTTATCTTGGAACATTACTGAATGAATGGGAAATGTCGTTAAGCTTCGTTTGACATTAAACAAACTAAATAATAATACAATTGGCGCAGTGTCTAAAGCATTCATTGCAAGAGATTTATTCACGACAGTTGATGGCTTCAAAGGTTATGGCCGAAAATCAGAGTTCCAAGTAGTTTCTCGTTCACAATGGTCAACGTTCAACGTTCAAGGAGAGTGACGTGATTGTTTCTTAACCCGCGCACTGCAGGGGGGGTTGATTTCCGCCCCCTCAGGTTTTTCAGAAGTAGCGGAAAAACAGCGGCGCGCAGCGCCGCCAAATTTCGTACACCTGTTTGGGCACAATTACCCACACTTTGGAAAAAGTTTTGACTTGAGGTCATCTCAGGTCAGGTCACAAGTAACCATGTCAAGTGACCCTCACCTTCAAATGTTGCGGTTTGTGCCAAAAGCCACAGTCTTTTTTAGAAAAGTTTTGAAACTTGCAGGATTTTCATTAAAGGAATATCATTACCTACAATCGTTCATCTCGGATTTTTTCGTATCGGTGACCAAAGTCAGGTCAATTCCTGACCTCCCCCATTATAAGTGAATGGGAAAATAAGCAAATGCTTCCCTTTCAGAAAATTATGCATTGGACCAGGCTAATTCTTCAGAATCATGCTATTAGCTCATTCTAAATGATCAAGGTGCAATTGTTGCTTGTGATTTCTACAAAGTCATCTGAGTCATCTTGAGGTAATCAGCAATGATTTGCTTAATTAACTCTGATATAAAAGAAATAGAGACGATTTAGTTGACACCAATGTGTTCGTCTCGTCTGGCCGCGTTTGCCCAAGTATGCAACATGACCTACCTGCGGTCACCAAATGACCTTGACCGAGGTCAAAATTTGAAGTTGACCTGTACCAGGTTACGTATATAATTTTCAAAGCGCATCAATGAGACAAACACGAGGCGTCAAAATTTTATTTCCTATCTGTTCTTAGGGACATGCCTATTCACGAAAAACTGTTTGGCTTAAAAACAGTATTTTTGACCTTTCATGACCCTGGAGCCTAAACTATTGACTTGAGCTCAATTTTGAGTGACCTGTTATGCGATTGCAATTTCAATAGCATCGATTGTCTCAATAATCGTTTGCTCCTAAGCCTATCAATAGTTTCCGAGATAATCGGGGGTTTCTGGAAAAGAGTCCTAAGAAGAGTCCTAAAACGCGAAAAATCTGACCTTTGGTGACCACTTGGTGACCTCAATTGTGACTTGCATCCAAGAAGAAGACTGAAATCTTTTGAATAGAGCTTGCTTAGAGCTATCTAATGCCGTTTTCGCTTGTCGCTACGTTTGCGTATTTTGGAGATCCTCACGGGGGAGGGCGGAAATCAACCCCCCTGCAGTTCGTGTTCGGCGCGAACCCCCTGCAGTGCGCGGGTTAATGCAGTAGCTGTTCTGCTCTTATTGTCTTCAGGGCACGACTCAAATGTGTTTCTTTTTACTTTCTCAGAACGATTCAGTGCCGGGCAGAACATTGCAGAAATCTCTGTTTGGCGCTCCCAACAGCAGTATTCCCGCCAAGAACTCAACGATATTGACCTCAAGCCAGTCGCTCAAATGGACGGCTGGCTGGGTGAGGTCAAAGACTTACGTGCTGACCATATTCACAGGTAAGTCCCGGCAAACTATTGCCGCTAATCACAATCTTGCGAAGAGGAAAGGACTGTAGTTGTCACTTGTTAGTCAATAGCAGAAGTTTGTTCAGAATTGCCATGTAAAAGACAAGGTCCGGGACGTCGTATATATTTATCTGTAGGGACCTTATTGTTCCCGCAGACCCCAGATATTTCGATCGATAATATCATCTTTTTCCTTTAAAAAGGTACAATTTTCCTAATTACTCTGATAGCTGTTGCCGATTTTCTCTCCTTGCTGACTGGCTGACCTGGCTGGCTGGCCTGACTGACCTGACTGACCTGACTGACCTGACTGACCTGAACTGACCTGACTGACCTGGACTGACCTGACTGACCTGACTGACCTGACTGACTGACTGACTGACTGACTGCCTGACTGAATGCCTGACTGCCTGACTGACTGCCTGACTACCTGACTGACCTGGCTGACCTGACTGACCTGACTGACCTGACTGACCTGACTGACCTGACTGACTGACTGACCTGACTGACCTGACGACCTGATGACCTGACTGACCTGACTGACCCTGACTGACCTGACTGACCTGACTGACCTGCTGACCGACTGACCTGACTGACCTGACTGACTGACTGACTGACTGACCTGACTGACCTGACTGACCTGACTGACCTGACTGACCTGACTTGACCTGACGACCTGACTGACCTGACTGACCTGACCTGACCTGACTGACCTGACTGACCTGACTGACCTGACTGACCTGACGACCTGACTGACCTGACTGACCTGGACTGACCTGACTGACCTGACTGGACCTGACTGACCTGACTGACCTGACTGACCTGGACTGGACGCTTCTGTCCCGTTACTGCAGGTTCGGCCGGAACACACCAGCTGGCCACTACACGCAGCTGGTCTGGGCGCAATCTTATGTGATTGGCTGCGGATGGATTGAGCAACAAGTCCGCAACGGCCACGGTCTAACAGTGAGTGACGTCACCCCCCCCCCCACCTCCCCTCCCATCGGCAACTCCCGCCGCCTGGTCCAAACTTACCAAGAGCAGTCTTACCAAATGCCGTGAATAGGTAAGTACGGCATATTGGTGCGCCGGCCAGCAAAACTTTTGAAGCCCGGTATGAAACAGGAGACATCTATCAGCCTAGGACTAACCCGACTGAGCTATTTTGACAATGAGATTGGTCAGAGCAAACGCCATCGTTTCATAAGCGCAGCATTCTGAGCGCTCCATTCACGGCATGCCGTACATTCACGGCACTTTGTAAGACTGTAAGCGCAGCATTCTGAGCGCTCCATTGACGGCCCATACATAGACGGCCCATAGGGTTCCATTCACGGCACTTTGTAAGACTGGGGCTGCAGGTGATCTGGGGGATGTTAATCCAGTGAAGTAAGATGGGGGGGGGGGGTAAGGATACAAAGGACAGGAGCGCTCATTGTTGTCCTTGTTTGAAGCCAGGCAAAATCGAGGATCGATCCAAAAGTGAACGGTTGGCTTGTGGGGCGAATCCCACAAAATATCACAATTATATACTTTTGGTTCTTTGTGCATTAACGGCCGCTTGAAAACGAGCCTTCCTTTAGTAATGCCATGTTTTGAAAAGGAAATGTGATAATTTTCGAACGATTTGGTCTTTTTAAGACGTGGCCCCTTTGGTCCTTCGGTGAATTTGCCAGTGAGAACAAGTAGGATGTTGGTTCCCAGTGTGCCTTCTCGTACAATTCGCGCTCAGTTTGTGGTAGCTTGCTTGGCCAATGGCCTAGGAACGCGTCCAGGGCCAAGGAATCCCCATGTTTTGAGAATAAAAAATAGCAAGAAGCCAATGTTCGTGCATGCAAAACATATTTTTGAACATTTCCATTGTCAGTTTTGCCCACCAATGCGTTTCTTCTGCCGTATACTGATTTGTCCGTCGTGAAGAGCTCGGCAAGTTTGAAAAGCCGCTGTTAGCACTCTATAACGAAACTTTGATTTCCTGATATAACTTTTGTGTGTACAATGCAATCATGACAGCGTTGGGATTCTGACCGCTTACTTGTCCGGTACTTTGCTCTCCTCAGTGAGTTACCCCCGTTTCGGCCTCAGCCTTTCGGGTTCAGGTCACGCTGCCGCCGCATACACCAATTGAGATGCAAACTTTGTGAACAAATGAGTTGTATTCTTGACTCCAGAACTGTTATATTCTAGACTGCAGAATATAGCTGGGTATATTTAGCAAGTACGTTCTTGTTACTTGGATTTATGTATTATATTTCATAATCTAGACATATTCTGCAGTCCAGAATATAGCTCTTGTGCACAAATTTTGCACCTCCACTGTGGAATGCAGCGGCACTTTGATTTCGTTATTAGCTGGACTTAGCGCGTTAGCTGGACCCGAAAGGCTGAGGCCGAAACGGGGGTAGCTCAATAAAGAGAGCAAAATACTGAACCAGAAAGCGGCCAGAATTTCAACGCTGGTCGCATTCAGTGTAGACAACATCGGCGCAATTTCCCACACATTGACACTTGCTCTTTCGTATAATGTTTTGCATCCATATTAGACCGCGACGCAAGCCGTGACGTGTCATCTGAGTTCTGACACAACCATGTCTCGTTCCAGGGAAGATTATACTGCAACTACGGGCCAATTGGGAACTTTGTCGATAGGCCCGTATACCGGGAAGGCCGGCCCTGCTCTGCCTGTCCGCAGGGGTCCAGGTGTTCGGAGGAGTACCCGGGCCTCTGCAAGAGGACGACATCCAACTGACCACTGGCCACCGACTGCCGCCCCACGTCGGTTTAGGTACGCCAAACAAACCCATTGGGCGTTTCACTTTCATAACTTTGTAATCAACCGTATCCCATCGAATTGCCGTTCTCTGGTTCATTTGCAGTCGATTAGTGCCATTTTTTATGGAAATCTGATGGAATTTAGATTTACCGCATCGAGCCTGAAAAATCGTGTTTTCGGTGCAAGCCGCCATTTTGGACATGATAACCAATGGAGATAAGTAGGTCAAGCAGGTGCTCATTTGTATCGTCTTGAGTTAAAACGATATAATTGCACACAATTGCCGTAACATCAATCATCTACAAAATATCGTCTGTTCAAATCGCCGCGGTAAGCGTATATCGGGATTTGATGTTCAATTCTGCATTGAAGACGCCAAGAGTATCCCTATAATATCAACCTATGTTGGGGAGAACCGACGGGTTTTCCCACTAAGCTCTAACAATCTTACTCATGTATCACTCTTTGTTGCAAAAGTCGTAAATCACTCGCAAGGAATAGTGTGATGGAAACATTAAACAATGATCTCACAGTAACAAAACAAAACGTCATTCGCCATGTAAGCATACATATCTATATGAAGCGCAGAAACAAACTGCTTGCACCGTACTGACACATCCTTTTTCATTCTATGCCATTACCTGCATACGGCTCAATGCCTCTTGTGAGGTGTGGCATTGGGACCGGTGGTGCCGCTTCACACCTTGCAAAAGCCACTGGAACTGCTTCTTGTCGATGACTTTGTCGGCAAAGCTCTTCAGCATTCCAATACCTCGTTCCGCCACGTCATTGGTGACCTTCACTTCCTTGACAAATTTAGCGAACGCCGTGTACTCATTGTTGTGCCACTCCTCTGGGCCCACAACCTGCCCATCTCCTCTGGGCCCACAACGTGCCACTCCCTCTGGGCCACCAACGTGCCACTCCCTTCGGGCACTAAACCGTGACACTCCCTCTGGCAACCAGACGTCGGCTACTCCTCTGGGCCACACCAACGTGCCACTCCTCTGCGGCACACCAACGTGCCACTCCTCTGGGCCAGAACAAGCGTGACACTCCTCTGGGCCCACCCAACGTGCCACTCCTCTGGGCCCACCAACGTGCCACTCCTCTGGGCACGTTCCACCAACGTGCCACTCCTCTGGCCCACCAACGTGCACTCCTCTGGGCACCACCAACGTGCCACCCTCTGGGCCACCAACGTGCCACTCCTTGGGCAACACCCACCGCTGCACTCCTCTGGCGCACACCAACGGTGCCACTCCTGTGCGGCACACCACCGTGAACTCCCTCTGGGCACCACGTGCTTACTCCCTGGGCACACCAACGTGCCATCCTCTGGCACACCAACTGCCACTCCTCCTGGACCCACGCGACAACTCCTCTGGGCCCACCAACGTGCCACTCCTCTGGGCACACCAACGTGTCACTCCTCTGGGTACACCAACGTGACACTCCTCTGGGCACACCAACGTGACACTCCTCTGGGCACACCAACGTGTCACTCCTCTGGGTACACCAACTCAACGGTGATCCATGATTTATCGATCAGATCGGCGAGTCTTGTCGACTCGTCTGCAGGCATACTGGGTCAGAATCCGACTCCCTAAGGCCTCAGGAGGGACAAGGAAACTGCATCAGCCTCTCACACATCGCCCTCTTGTCAGTCACTGAGGGAGCTACTACATAGTTTGAAGACCATTGTTGGAGGCTGCAAGTACCAGATAGGGCGTCGGAGCACCCCAAGTGCAGAACTGACCACTACAGGGTCCCCCTGTCGGTACCAGAACAGATCCCTGTAGAGTTTAACTCGTTGATCAGTCCCTCGGCAGTTACAGGCGCTCGAAGTCAGTCAGAGACGTACGGCGGGAGAATGAGCTGAGCCATTCGCTGAAGCCTTTGCACCATGTCTTCATCGTGGCCCAGCAGCTTAGCGAACAGATGCAAGGTGCATTGCACATGTACATTGTACAATGCACCTTGTACCAGTTCGCCAAGCTGCTGTCCCACGATGAAGACATGGTGCAGAGGCAAATGGCACAATTCCTTCTCCCGCTGTACGTCTCTGCCTGGCTTCGAGCGCCTGAAACTGTAAATTAACATGCTCAAATTCACCTGTTAGTTACAATGTACCTGCACAATGCGCATCTTAGTTATTCTTACATGGCAAATGACGTTTTGTTTCGATATTTTGAGATCTTTGTTTAAAGTTTCGACCACATGATTTGTGTGTTGGTGATTAACGACTTTGTGCAATAGAGTGATTAATTGGTGAAGTTGTTTCAGCTTAGTGGGAAAATTCGTCGGTTCTCTTCCCCAATATAAGTTGATATTAGGAACACTTTTGGCGTCTTTCTTGCACAATTGGCCAACAAACTCCAACATACGCTTATTGCAAATATTTGAACTGACAATATTTTCGAAATTAAATGTTACGGCAATTTTGGACGTTTTATCGGTCTAGCTCAAAATGAGCACCTGGTCGACCCACTTATTTGCATTGGTTATCATGTCCAATATGGCGGCCTGCACCGAAAAACATGTTTTTTAGGCTTGATGCAGCAACTCTAATTTTCATCTTATGTCCATACAAAGGAACCAATCGACTGCAATGAATCGGAACGGGAATTTAAGAACATATGGTCGATTACAAATGCTGAGGTGAAACGCCCTAAAGCTTCTGCGTGTTCGTATTTGGTGCCGTATCCTTATGTGTAATGTGCTCTCTTCAAGTTGTATGCAGTATGCTTTAGGTTGGTGTCAAAGTGCTAAATGTAGCATTTGTACTGTTAGCATGTATATTCAAATCATATTTATTTCTGCTATGTCGCTTTCGCGGGGTTATGTCTGCGTTTTTCAATAGACTACTCCAATTATGCAATAAGCAAACAGTGACCTCGACCTTTAAATATATCTTCAAAAAACGTTCCACGCAGTTGTCAGTTTGCTTTGCACAGAATAATCGAGTGTCGCGCAATGACCTTGGTGGTGCACTGAAGTACCGAACGCTAACGACGCTTCTGCCCTCAGACCGAATCCAGCAAACCGTGGACTCTGGCCAGCCTGACCTGACCGGCCGATAGTCTCAGGAGACCTCGGAGACGTCCACAGACAGTCTCAGGAGACCTCGGAGACGTCCACCGACAGTCTCAGGACGAACACTCGAGACGCTCCACCGAACCAGGTCCTCAGGCAGACTCGGAGCACGTCACAGACTCTCCAGGAGCCTCCGGAGACGTCCCACAGACAGTCTCCAGAAGACCGGAGACGTCCACCGGACTCTCAGGAGACCTCGGAGACGACGTCCACCGACAGGTCCTCAGGAGACCCTCGAGCACATCCACCCGACCCAGTCTCAGGAGACCTCGGAGACGTCCACCGACAGTCCTCAGGAGCCCCTCGGAGACGTCCACAAGACAGTCTCAGGAAGACCCTCGGAGACGTCCAAGACAGGTCCAGGAGACCTCGAGACGTCCACCGACAGTCCTCAGGAGACCTCGAAGAGTCCACAGACAGTCTCCAGGAGACCTCGGAGACGCTCCACGACAGTCTCAGGAGACCCTCTCGAGCACGTCCACCGAACACGTTTTCACGGAGACCTCCCTTGAGCATGACCTCGCGAGATGTCGTGCCCCGCTTACGTGCTGTGTTCGCTGTACGCCCCGACTCCAGCTCACAGGTGTAATAATAGTTGGCACTACTGCACAACTGCATCGTCCTGTGGACACATTTAGCCGACACACTGCTAATCTAATCGTCACCAAAGCAACCCACGTTCATCTCAGCCTCGAGACGCATGGGAAGGCAGAAAGCGCACCTTGCTCTTGCCAGTGTCATGCGAATTTGTGAGATGTAGATAAGCGAGCTCAGTATGTCGCAAGAAGAGCTTTCGGTGATGTAATGCATTTGTAATTGAATGTAGTGCAACTTTGGAAATATACTAGCTTGTCCGAAAATCATGGTTGTTTACCATCTTTTGGAGTAAACAGTACCTATCGAAACGTCATACCGCGTTCAAGCATTGAAATGTTTTGGGACATCACATTTATATTTGTAATATTCATGGCTGAAAAAACATAGAATTTTCGCAAACACCTACGCCTCTTCAAACTATCGTCTCTTCTTTCAGATGCAATGTCTCCATTGAAATCAGACTGAAGTCCATGAGCCCTCGAGAGGTGAACGCTTCCCTAACCAGTGAAGGGTGGTTGTGCCCCTTTTTTCTTGGTAATAATAAGTGTATATTTATCATACGATTAAAATGATACTTTTAATACCCTATTTTTGAGGACTTTGACACACTCTGAACCATGGATGATGGGTGGAGTTTGTCGAAATAAGTGGGGCAAAATTAAATCCACAAAGATACATTGGTGAGCTCTGGTAGAAAGTCATCAGCGCGCTAACCTGATAGATGGAGTGACTCAGCTCGCTAATCCAAAAAGCAGTGAATTGTTTGCTACAATCAACTGAAACACATTTTCATAGACATATGCATGATAAATATGTAAATATGCTCCAAAATACTACAATCAAGGCATAAATTAATCAATTTCGCCACTGTCCAAGTCCATTTTACCCTCCCTTATTTCTGGAAGGAATAACGGAGGGCATACAGCCAACAAATCTCATTTTCAAGTTACTTGAGACTACAATGCCTTCCACTCCATCAAACATTACCAAGACAGGAAGGAAACGGAACAATAAACCACTGAACTGAATCTTACATTATTTATGCAGATCTTGCTTACATCAAGGATGCGGCACATCTCTTCTCAGGAAGGATAGCAGCCTCAACATGACATTAGCATACCACACACCCAGGCAAGTAAACGGGTCCTTGCTGAAGAAAGTTGCTCTCTCCTTGGGTAAAGATATCTTCAGGAAGGTCATGTCGAAAATAATAAATGGTTCGTATGCAGTCACTCGTCTCACAGCAGAGCATATAATGGATACTTTGTGATTCAATACATCGGCTGAACATGTAAAACCTCTTCTTCCCATGACCCGTGACCTATCACCTGTTTCTCAAGGCATGTCGGGAATGAACTGGCGTCCCGTAGTGTAAATGTTTGCAACTTTGTCTCTTTCCGAGTGATTGCTGTTCAGGGGCATACGCACAGGTGAAACATGCGACATCTATGGTTTTCACTGAGGTCATGACCTCCGATGACCCTGATATTACTTCTTTGGCCTCTATTTCCAGGACATTTTGCCAGGCGTATTTCAAATTTGGCATCCATCTTGCATAATTATATATTCCACTGGGGTCATGCTCTGTCACAGGTCACCTGAGGTAACTGACCTCAGGTGACCTGAGATGACCTTCCGTGGATCTAAGAACATTTCACGGCCAAGTAGGTATGCTTTACAGATCTAGAGGCCCCGCATTGCGCTGCGCGAAGCGCAGTTCCATAGTGTTCTCTGTATTCTCATTCCCGTATCCCGTATTGCGTATCCCGTTCCTGCTTTTGTTCCCGTGTTCGAATATAACATGTCCCGTTCCCGTGTCCTGTTCCCGTATCCGTTCAACCTTTTTAGGACGGATGGAAGGATGTGACACTTCATGTATGGATGGATGGATGTGACACGTCCGTCACACTTGGCAGTCCACTGCTCGGCAACGGCGAGAGCTGCGGTGACGATTTTTTCACACCAAATCAAAGGTGTGCACCTTTTTCCTGTGCTGAAATTTGGAGCACGTGCGACGTCTGTTGCGCTCGTGACGGGCACATCTGTGCGTTTTTTGTTTTGCTGCGGTCGCTGCAGTCAGAAAATGCGCGTAAGGACGACTAAAAAGCTGGCTTGGTTTGTACCAAAAACATATACATATACAGACGCGCAACAGTTTCAATCTCGGTTTGAGTGCAAAGTTGAAAGGGAAGTGTCCACCTTGGTAGGTTCGAGGAAATGCTATTACATGACTAAACAGAGTACCTACGCAAATAGCGATTCTGCTATTAAATTGACATAAAACCTGGTAACTGGAAATATTGATAGAATAAAATATACAGCAATACGTCATTTTCAGATGTACGTCACAAACGCCAACTCGTCACTCCCATGGGCTCCGCCAGCGGGGGGGGGGACGGGGGGACATGTCCCCCCAACTTCAAAGTTGGGGGGACAGAGTGTCTTTTGTCCCCCCCTACTTTGAGCACATGACATGACAGTAACTTCATATTTCAAGCACCTCAAACAACAGTACACACTACTGTTCTTAGCGCCTTCAACAGTAATAATTCAGTTATCCAGGGAATGAAATCAAAATTTTGCGTCGCTCCGCGGAGCAAAAATGCAACTCAAATTACATTGTATTCGGGCTGAAACACAATTATCAATTCGCACCGTTTCGCAGGGCATTACTGTGTTATGCTTTGTTTATGTGTTGATACCTTTCTACACCATTGTGCAAAATAGTTAGCTTTATCACTTTTGTACCGCAGTCTTACCACGCGATCCACGCCCCACGGGGTGTGTGTTTGAGCATCCCCCTACGGTTTTATCGATTACAAAAAAATGCGGCGATTAACGTCGCCAAATTTAGTCAAGCTTATCATTGGTCCTTCCAATACATTGTTAAAATTGTAATTTCGCGTCAGATCAGGTCAGTTCACAAGGTCAGGTCAAGTGACCCTACCTTCAAAAATGTTTGCGGTCGTGCCATGATCACAATTGCTGAGGGATCGATATTAAACTTTTAGGATTGCATGAAACCATCTATACCTACAAAATGGTGATCTCGAAATTCGGATATTGGTGACCTGAGGTCGGGTCAATTTCGTGACCTCTCCATTACAAGTCAATGAAGAAATATTCCAATGCTTTCTATTTCAAGGATATCAGTCAAATTACTTCCGGAAAATGTTATAATATATAATAGGATATCCTTGATGATCCAAGCGCAGGTTTTGTTCAGTGACCCATACGGGGTTATCTGTGTTCATCCGAGGTTACCAACACTTTTCGTCAATAACTCTCGACATAATGAAGATATATAAGCGAAAATTTCAGCAGCGTGTTTAGATCGTCGAGATATATCTCCTAACCCGCGCCCGGGTGGGCTTCCGAGACAACTTCGCCATGGTGGGGATGGGGGGGTCAAAAATGACCGCCCCCCGTCTAACTCGAAAACGAAAGAAGATAGAAGAGGACGCCAGAAAAAAGAGTTTGAAAAGCTCTCGCCGTGTATAAATTCGAAGTTAAATGATACCATTTTTAGCTAAGGTCAATATTGAGGTCACCAGAGGTCATCAAAAGGTCAAATTTCACAGTTTTTGGACTTCGCTTCGAACAACGCCCGTAATATCTCGTTGAAACTATGATAGCTAAGGAACAAGAAAGGAAAAAAGCAATCGAAAGCTAATTAAATTTTGCAATCCAACTAGATTCCCTCTAAAAAATTCGAGCCTCAGATCAATAGTTTAGTGCTCGCAGAAAAATGCAGTTTTTTGGGTTAGATTTTTGTTTTCCTTTAATTACTTAAAAGGGAGTGGTGCCTGCTCTTTTTTGAATGTCAAATATATTTTTTCTTACGGTAAGAAGCTATTGCTTTTGATGAATTGGTTACGATACAATTCCACGTCTGGAGGCCCCTTTAGTTGAATTTGTAGCTTATATTCCTGTTTTGCATTTGTTTTGTTTTGCAAAAATCAATTAAACGAATCGTCAACTATAAACAGAGTAGCGAAGATTGTTAACTATAATGGCGCACTGGCCAGAGCTAACAATATATGCTAGCGTTGTATTTAGAGCAATGCTTCTAGTGCGAAAGGCTCTCTGGCGACTGGTTGATAATTAATCTACTGTCAGTGATGTGATGGCGAACTTTGGAATATCTCGGCAACTAAAGTGATCTGGGGAAATGAAGTACATGGCTAAATTCAGAAAAATATGTTCTACTGACTAGTGTCAACAACTCCACATGACCAATGTGAGTAGGCACACTCCCTTTACACGTAAGTGCTTGTCTTATAAGTTAAATAAATAACATTTATGTTTACTTGCGTTCGAATATTTCACATTTTGATATTTGCCGTGCTTATTTTAAAGTAAGTTATTAACTAATTACTTTTAAATGAGTAATGTTAGAAGGGTACGTCGAGTCCGGTGAACGTCATTCTGTTGTTACGCATTTAATGATATGCAGCTGCTGACAACTGACGACTGAAGACTAGCGTCTGACAGAGCTGACGCCTGCCGCGCTGACGAATGACGCCTGCTGCGCTGACGGCTAACGTCTGACAGAGTTGACGGATGGTGACAGACGGCTGACGCCTGTCNAATCATGAAAAAATGCTTAGTTTCGCGACCCGAAAAAATTGTCGAAGCAGTTGCGTGTTAAAATAAAAGAAGTCATTATAAACATCCCAAATCGAAAATACGTCACATGATGTCGCACACCTGAGAAAACCAATAGCTATTGTACCTGAACATCCTGTCTACACATCCTATTGTTTTTCATGCCAAATTAACGACTTTTGCCAAAACCGTGGTTTTTTAACAAGGCGCGAAGACGAGAAGTGATTAGGGATAAACCTTCACGGGATTAAAAAAAATTGGCTGTTGTTATTTTCGATTCCAGATTCGACTTTCTCATGAAAACTGGCCCAGACAGGATGTTTTTGTAGTGAAACACAAACACAGAGTTTGGGCTGGTTTTGGCCGCGAAACCGGTCAAGAATCCGAAACCCTGTCATATGCCTTAGCTCGATCGGGCTAGTGACGTCGTTTCGATGGCAAGTGACATGACGAGAAAGTTCATTCAGGTGTAACTTTCCACACATATTCGTAAAATTCAGGCACTGGGAGCTACGCATGACAAGCGAATGCACCACACGCACACGCGCACACGCCAGCACGAAAGCACAGCGCAACGCAAACACACACACACTGACGCACCCACACCAACACACGCATACAGCAGGATTTATGTCAGCCAGTTGTTACCTACATGTGACGTCCAGACTTGTAACTGACTCAGAGTTGAGTCATACATCGACTCATAAGTCAGAGGCATTTTTGCATGAGTAATGAGTTGAGTCGACTCAATTTTTAAAAGCGGGAATTGAGTCAAGGGTCGAGTCGATTAAAACTGTTTGAAACAGAACTTGAATCAATAGTTGAGTCAGTTATTCGGTTGTGAGTCAGACTTGAGTCGACTCAAACACATGTGAGTCAAATGCAACAGGGACATAGCCAAGGAAGCATTGGGGTCACGCCCCTTTACCTCAGCAAACCAATTTACACTAGATGGAATGCGATTTTTCTGACACCCGAACCTACTCTAACCCCCTCCCCCCCACGGTCAGCATCAATTAATAATTAAACTTGTGATGAGTCAAATTGAGTCGACCCAAATATAATTTTGAGTCGAGTCGAATCAATTTGTTAAAACAGAACTTGAGTCAAGAGTCGAGTCGATTCATTTTTTGTTAACAGCACTTGAGTCAAGAGTCGAGTCGGTTCTTCGGCTGTTGAGTCAGACTTGAGTCGACTAAAAAAATGTGAGTCGTTACAAGTCTGGACTGACGTCATCCAGTGCGTACTCACCTGTTGAGTGACGTCATCAAAGTCGGTGTCGGTGTGACTGTGCCTGGCGGCGGCGGGCTCCGGTAGAGTCAGGCCCGGCTCCAGGTGTAGGTGTAGGTGGGCTGAGGTACCGGCTGAGTCTGAAGTGCTCAACATCGCTGCAGCGGACGGCTCCGGCGTCGACTGCTGCAGAAAGATGGGGGGGGGGGGCAGTAGAGTTCACAGGTCAAGCTAGGCCGCCGCAGGGTACGGTAGAGGTCAAAGGTCAGGTAAGGTCACAGACTGCCGCGGTACACAGCAGCCGCCGGCCAGCTGATGATAGGCGAGGTCCTGATGCGGCGCATTACCAGTCAGTTGAAGACACTGATTTGCGTCTGCACATATCATGGTAGGGTTTGTCAAGGGCTGAGACGGCTCATCGAGTGCTTTCAACACATCGAAACAACATAAAACACAGCTGATTCGCAAAACCCGCTTGGTACATAGATAATCGAGTGAAAGGAAGGCCTTATATTAATCTAATAATTCATGTTTTGAAACTTATTTTAACCTAAAAAATGAATAAATACCCGACGTTTCGCGTTTATTGCTTATTCACTGGATTTTTTTTTGCCCAGTGAATAAGCAATAAACGCGAAACGTCGGGTTTTAGTTTAGTTTAAAATAAGTTTCACAACAAGAACTATTAGATTAATATAGGGCCTTCCTTTCACTCGATTAACATTTGTCACATACATATTCTTAACATTGATACATATAATTTGAATTTTGAGCGCTGGGCGTCACTGAAGTACAACCAAGTAGTGGTTTCTGGGTTTGATAAGGACACATCGGAATAAATTGGCACAGCTGGAGTGAGTCGCGTTCTCCCTACGCAAACAAATTCATTTGATGATTTGAAAACACTCAGAAAAAAACTACGTAGTTGAAATACCGGAAGTGCCTATTGGCTTAAGTGCCGACCCTTCCTGACACTGGTTGTCTGAGAATCATCACCATCAAAAGCAGCAGTAACACAAACCACACCAGCAACAGTAACACAAACCACACCAGCAGCAGTAACACAAACCACACCAGCAGCAGTAACACAAACGCACACCAGCAGCAAGTAACACAAACCAACACAAGCAGCAGTAACTAGCAAACCACACCAGCAGCAGTAACACAAACCACACCAGCAGCAGTAACACAAACCACACCAACAGCAGTAACACAAACTACACCAGCAGCAGTAACACAAACCACAGCAGCAGTAACACAAACCACACCAGCAGCACTAACACAAACCACACCAGCAGCAGTAACAAAAACTACACCAGCAGCAGTAACAAAAACTACACCAGCAGCAGTAACAAAAACTACACCAGCAGCAGTAACACAAACCACAGCAGCAGCAGTAACACAAACCACACCAGCAGCAGTAACACAAACCACACCAGCAGCAGTAACACAAACCACACCAACAGCAGTAACACAAACTAACCCACCAAGCAGGCAGTAACACAAACCACAGCAGCAGTAATCACAATACCACACCAAGCAGCAGTTTTTTTTTTTTTTTTTTCTTAACACAAACCACACCAGCAGCAGTAACAAAAACTACACAGCAGCAGTAACAAAAAACTACACCAGAGCAGTAACAAAATACTCACCAGCAGCATGTAACAACAAACCACAGCAAAGCAGCAGTAACAGCAAACTCACACCCAGCAGCAAGTAACACAACCACACCGCAGCAGTAAACACAAAACTACACCAGCAGCAAGTAACACAAACCACAGCAGCAGCATACCAACCACACCAGCAGCAGTAACACAAACCACACCAGCAGCAGTAACACAAACTACACCAGCAGCAGTAACATAAACCACCATGGTACCAGTACTGACAACTATCAGCACCCTGGAAGCCGCCAGCGACCTAGCGACCGGTCGCCGGCGACGACGCAATCATCCCAGTATTGACCGTTTCACTGCAGAACAGAGGGTTTTATCGACGACTCATCATAGCTACAACACCGGGCCTCGGCTTGACAACATACAACAAGGTTTGGCAACATACAGGACGGCTTGGCAACATACAGGACGAAATCACCGGCAGTAGAAGCGGGGAGGGGCGGGGGATGGGTAGGGGATGGGTAGGGGATGGGTAGGGGATGGGTAGGGGATGGGTAGGGGATGGGTGGGGGATGAGGGATGGGGGATGGGGGCGGTACCACCAAGCTCAATCTGAGATGGGTGACCAGAGAGGTGGTAGAATGAGAACCAAAATCAGTTATCATTAAAATAGTTTTTCAATACACTATTTAATGATAGTAACCCAAAAAAAAAAAAAAAAAAATAAAAAAATAAAAAAAAAAAAAAAAAGAAAAAAAAAAAAAAAAAAAAAAAAAAAAATAAAAAAAAAACAAAAAAAAAAAAAAAAAACAAAAAAAAAAAAAAAAAAAAAAAAAAAAAAAAAAAAAAAAAAAAAAAAAAAAAAAAAAAAAAAAAAAAAAAAAAATAAAAAAAAAAAAAAAAAAAAAAAAAAAAAAATAAAAAAAAAAAAAAAAAAAAATAAAAAAAAAAAAAAAAAAAAAAAAAAAAAAAAAAAAAAAAACTAAAAAAAAAAAAAAAAAAAAAGGTAACTTTTTCAATCTAATCTTTTGGTTATTCAGTAACGACTTCCAAGTGAATGGAGGTAACGAACGAATTGAGATATACATTTGTTGCTAGGGTAGCTCAGTATCAACCAAGAACTCATCACATCACCCAATGGGGTTGAAGACAATTCTATAAGGTACCAATATTTTGGGTTAATAAAAACAATGATAATTTGTCATAATGTAAATCTTAAAAAATACAAATTTGAAATGAGCTCAGAAATGATTAAAAACTAAAACAATTAAGCTCATGTCCTTGTGCTTGTTTCGTCACGAAAATCCATAAACATGACCGAAAATGACGCTGACGCAATATCTCCTGCGCGGCGGGAAAAAAGCTTGGGTTTTATTTGCAGCGAGTCTCTCTTTCCGCCACAAATGTAAAAGTCTCAGTTAATCCACTGTGCATATTGCAGATGGATATTTAAACAGGCGCTTATTTCGGCAGATCGGAATTAATTCGCTCAAGGTACCTACCGGGTGGACCAAAAAGGATGGAAACATTTGAAACTGATATAAAACATTAATTACATTCAGCAGACGGGTACAGTGGCAATATCGGAAAGCCCATTTCATGGAAATTATGTTCAAACCAGAGCCAGCTGGCTCACACATTCATAATGGTCACAAACACTCACACACTCTGATGGTTGTTTACAGCACATTTTCTATATGGCCATCATCACGGGACAGGCACAGCCCGGTCTGCGTCTTGGATGACTCTATGGCTCGGCGGCACATGTCTGCCGGTTTGGCATGCACAGCCCTAGTTACGGCCCTTTTCAGGTGTACAAGGTTCTTCGGACTCTTTTTGTATACCTGACCTTTCAGGTGACCCAAGAGGAAGACATTCATGGGGGTCAGATCCGGAGACATGACCGGCCAGGCATTCTTCGCGCCGCGGGAGATCACTCGGTACCTGAAGTGCTCTATCATACATTTCATTGTCTTTCTGGCTGTGCTTGGAGGTGACCCGTCCTGCTGAAGCCGCATGTACTTCATGTCTTTGCCATGCCTGTCGTTGGTTCGCCTCCAGAATTGATCAAGTACCGCCGGATAGCGCTCCTGATTGACTGCCGCTGTCTTGCTGTTTGCTGGAGCGCTAAAGCTGAGCTAGCTAAAGAGCTAAAGCTGGAACCAATAGGGCCCGATGACCCCCCGGCTGCTAAACGCACACCAAGCGGTAACCCTGCTGCTCTGCAGCGGCTTCTTCTTTACCAAGTCAGGCTTATCGCTTAACCAAAAATAGACTATTCTGGGAATTGACGGTGCCGTCCAAATCAACATGTGCCTCATCCGAAAACCAGATGTTGCGGGCAAAGTTGAGATTGAATTACTTTGGCTTTTTCCTCCTTACTATACGGAAACATTGCTCACAATAATCAAAAGTATGTCAAACAAATTTCCATGAAACTAAGCACGTGCATACATAAAATCATGTGAATTGCTTGAACGGTTTTTCCATGGTGAAGAAACAAAATGTTTCCATCCTTTTTGGTCCACCCGGTACTAGCTACTAGGCACCGCCATCCGTCGATATTTATTTGGCTAACAGCTCCTGTGTCCCGAGATCCACATGGGACACCAGATCCAGGTACACAATAAGCCGAGGGATCCACAAATATCCCAGATCCTGATATATTCATGCCAAGGGATCCACTGGGATGGGATCTTCAGGATCCATACATGGTGGTAGCTGCCAACTTCTTGCTAACTTTATCATATTGGAGAAATAATTAAAATATATATGTTTGCTAACAGGTACAACTTACAGGGTAATTTGCAGTTACTAATTATATACATCATACATACATAATATATACGCAAATTAGAGTTAACAAATTTTTGTGTCAGTTTTGGTGTCAGTCCCTGCATTTTGTGTTTCAAGATCTAAGTTAAATTTGAGATCCACTGGGATCCCAGATCCTGAACCATGTTACGCCGAGGGATTCAGAGGGATCAAAGATCTTCATGCATTTTACGCAGAGGGATCCACTGGGATCTAATATCTTCATGTATTTTATACCCAGGGATCCACTGGGATCCTAGATCAAACTTCGGGATCCAGACACAAGTCTGATCTGAGGATGAGACAACTGGGTTTTGGAAACGTGTTTATGTCTAAAAAGGAAATCACTTGCACAAGGCAAAACTTGAATATGTCCTCTGGGCGCGAAGAAGACATGCATTTCAACATAAAAGTGAAATTAATACAAACTTACAATACAATACGGAAACAAATAATTGAATAAACACCTTCAATGAGAGACTCCACAGATTAATGTTTGCTTTCCGCGCCAGCGAGCAGTCGTTTCGTTCGCTACAGATGCCGCGGCTGCCGTTTCGTTCGCTACAGATGCCGCGGCTGCCGTTTCGTCGCTAAGATGCCGCGGCTGCGTTTCGTTCGCCGTACAGGATCCGCGGCTGCCGTTCGTTCGCTACAGAAGCCGCGGCCTGCTTCGTTCGCTAAGATGCCGCGCTGGCCGTTTCTTGTTCGCGACAGATGCCGCGTCTGCCGTTTCGTTCGTACAGATCCGCGGCGCCGTTTCGTTCGCTACAGATGCCGCGGCTCCCGTTTCGTTCGCTAACAGATGCCGCCGGGTGCCCCGTTTCGTTCGCTACAGATGCCGCGGCTGCCGTTTCGTTCGCTACAGATGCCGCGGCTGCCGTTTCTGTTTTACGCGGTGCCATACTATTGGTCGCTAGGCAGTGACGTCATAGTGGCCGCCGAGCCTATTTCCGCTGAATGGATGACATCTCCCTGAATTCGCTTCTGATCTCATTTTAGTGACGCACGAAAACACATAAATAATGTTAAAAACAAAATACGACAGGTCAAGAGGAAGTCTTATCACGGAAGGCGTTCTTAGAAGTGTGTACGAAGTATATTAAAAAGTCGATACAAATACGCTGAATTTTTAGGCGTAAACAACCACTACCTGTCCCCATCCTCATTCACCACACAATTCACAGGTCTCCTCAACCTCTACCAGCGTGCACCTGTGATTGTTCACGATACCGGGAATCTCTCTGTTGTCCCTCACTGACATCTGATGGTGACACCAATACTGACCTCTGGTGACACCAATACTGACCTCTGATGGTGACACCAATACTGACGTCTGGATAACCAAATTACTGACGTCTGATGGGTGACACCAATACTGCAGTCTGATGGTGACACCAATACTGACTGTCTGATTGACACCAAATACGCGTCTGAATGGTGGAACCAATACTGACGCTGAGGCGACACCAAATACTGACCTCTGATACACCAATACTGAGTATGTGGGCGACACCAATACTGACCTCGATGGTTGACACCAATACTGACTCTGATGGTGACACCCAATACTGACTCTGGTGACCCCATACTGACTCTGAATGGACACTAATCCGACCTCTGAGTGACACAATACTGACCTCTGTGGGTGGGCGGGGGACACCAATACTGACCGCTCATGATGGGGACACCAAACTACCTCTATGGTGACACATAATGACCTCTGGGTGAAACAATACTGACCTCTGATGTGACACCCAATATAGACCCTGATGGTGACCCAATCTGTGACCTCTGGTGCCCAACTGATCCTCTGATGGTGAACCAATACGACCTCTGATTGACACCAATACTGACCTCTGGTGACACCAATACTGACCTCTGATGGTGACACCAATACTGACGTCTGATGGCACCAATACTGACCTCTGATGGCGACACCAATACTGACCTCTGATGGTGACACCAATACTGACCTCTGATGGTGACACCAATACTGACCTCCAATGGTGACACCAATACTGACCTCTGATGGTGACACCAATACTGACCTCTGATGGTGACACCAATACTGACCTCTGGCGACACCAATACTGACCTCTGATGGTGACACCAATACTGACGTCTGATGGTGACACCAATATGCCTCTGATGGTGACACCAATACCTGACCTCTGGTGACAACACTGACTCTGATGGTGAACAATGCTGACCTCTGATGTCAATACTGACCTTTACACCAAACTGACCTCTGATGGGTACACAATACTGACGTCTGTGGCACCAATACTGACCTCTGATGGTGACACCAATACTGACGTCTGATGGTGACACCAATACTGACGTCTGATGGTGACACCCATACTGACCTCTGATGGTGACACCAATACTGACCTCTGATGGTGACACCAATACTGACCTCTGATG
>VOPJ01006253.1:0-14687 GCA_014673585.1 Semibalanus balanoides
CTATCGAAATATATTTAGTACAACTATAAGGGCGCCATAGGGGGCCAAAGCAAACTACTAATTTTGTTTCCTTGTTTGTTCAAAGGCTGTCAAATGTATATCATCGACGGTCATATCGTCTCAAAAAGCAGGATTTAACAAATCCTGAATCCACTTCATTGCGTAAGAAATCAATACGGGTTTGATGAGATCCAAAAGTATACTTGAACGCAGCTTGCAAAATGCATGTGCCGGTCATTGCAAGTGTGAAACGCCTATCAACTTTAACTTTACATATATTTCGGTAGGAATATTTGTATGCAAGATGGATTAATTTTGACACCTGAGGGGGAGGGGGGCGCCGTGTATTTTTTTTAGTTTTGTTGATTTTTTGTGTTAAAACCCCAAATTACGCAAATCTGCGATTGCCATTTTGAATAGAATGCCATTTTATTTCTTAAAAAGTTTTGAATTTGCAGATTGCATCAAAACTCGATGTTGTACGATTTGTAATCCTCGCCCGGGTAGGGCAAATTCACTGCGTGTCCGGGTAGGGGGGGGGGGGGGGGTACGACCCCCCTGGCGTTTCGCTCCTAATTGAACTAGAGCTTCGATTTAAAAAATGAGCGTATTGCTTGTGACAAGAAAAAGCCATTGGCATATGATTTGAAAGTCCTGGATCAATAGTTGACCTCTGAGGTCATGTCAAAGACCAAAATGTCACAAATCGTAAATGTGTGAAAATGGAATACTGATCGAGCAAAATGATAAGAGAATATCTTAGTATGCTTAATGCATGTCAAATTGTCAAAATCAGCCTCACGAAATGACCTAAAAACTGCCCAATTATAAAATGTCATGTCACTTGTCAGGTCATCTGAGGTCAGTGACCTCGGTCGACCTTTGGAAGTGCATGACCCCAGTAAAACATATAATTATGTCAAATGGCTCCAAGTTTTGAAATCAGCGTCAAAAACTGTTCTAAAACAGTCAGAAGCCAAAAAAGTCAACTGAGGTCATCGGAGGTCAGTGATCTCGGTTGACCTCAGAAAATATCAGTCGATGTTACAATCTCAGCAGAAGACACACCTGTCAGCTGGAAAAGCCTTTGCATTTGCTCCTGAACGTCAAAAACTCAAAAGTGCACATTTAACAAGGATCGAGACTACGGGACCCCAGTTTCGCCTGACATGGCCTTAACCCGCGCGGCGTAGGGGTTAAGTATTACCCCCTCCCGGATTTCCGCAATAACTTGAAAACCGCAACAGATAACAACGTCAAAGTTTTAGTACCTTATGCAGCACCAATTTGACGTATTCTTTAAAAAAAATTGTCGAAAAAAATAGCACTTTGGAAGATAATGACGTCTTGATGACGTCATGTCATGCTATTTTAAATGTAATAACGATACATGTTTGATGCATCGTAGAAAACATAGATTAAATGCAAATTGAAAACGCAAAACTGCATATGGAAGGAAAATCAATTTTCTACAAAATGGCAGTCTGGGATTTCCCAGAAATTTTGTTTTTGATCCCAAAAATGTTTTTTTTTCGGAAATTTTCCCCTAAATTGAAATATTTCAAGGTATTAAAAAAACGGAATATAAGTAAGAGATCCAAGTGTAATACATACACAAACCAAATTTCAAAGTAATATCTTCATTTTTCAGTGACTGATTGCTCTCCAAGCAAGCAAATTTCTAAGTAATATCTTCATTTTTCAGTGACTAATTGCTCTCTAAGCATAAGCATCCAAGCTCACCCTCCCTTTTAAAGCTGATGACGTCATTTATCAAAACAACATTTATTTTTATTTTTTAACCTGATACAGATGTATAAATGTCATTGTTGTATTTATGAGACAAAATTGACTTTGAAACATGCATTGTTTATTCATATTAGTTAGTTTTCAGTTTTGACCTTAGATGACCTGATCTTGACCTTTTATGGGATCAAGTTGTAAAAATGGCTGTTGCTATCGATTCTTACGTGTAAAATAACCACTAAAACATGTGTCACAAGACTTTCGTTAACCTGTTGGTGACAGTGACCTTATGTGACCTGATCTTGACCTTGACCTTTGCATGCAAATTCATTTGTACTTAATGCAGGAGATGTATTACACCTTTGAGAGCTTAATGTGCATTGATAGTCTTAATCAAAGGATTATAATTGAAACTGTGAACCATTAACTCAATTAACTTGAATATTCCATATGACCTGACCGTGACCTGACATTTTACCTAAATGAAAGAAAAAATAGGGTACGCATTCGATTCGTTTTATTGAGAGCTTTCGATCGCCGCCTTGCGCGTCTCGCTGCAGTTATTGGCTCGGAAGATACGAGGGGGGTAAAATTTACCCCCCTACGCCGCGCGTTCGGCTGGAGACCCCTACGCCGTGCGGATTAAGAAACAGATCATAGGTCACTGGTCATAATAGTTGGAACTTCGAAATTTTCAGAATATGTGTCAAATTGTTCAAAAATAGGGCACGGAGAGTTGCATTGTATCGGTTGCAAATTACGTGAGGTGTTTGGGAAAAACCAAGGGGGATGGCACCCACCAGGGGGGATGGCACCCTCGCCCCTACCCGGGCGATTTTTTTTCAACAAAAAGGGACGTCTATAAAACGCTTTAAAATGACGATAGAATGAAATGAATGACGGGTTTGGGGGCACCCATCATGGGTTTGGGAGCGCCCATCATGAGCTTGGGGGCAACCATCATGGATTTTGCGCGCCCACCACGTGTTTGGGGGCGCCCATCATGGGTTTGGGGGCGTCCACCATGGGTTTGGGGGCAACCACCATGGGTTTGGGGGGGCGCCCTCCATGGGTTTGAGGTTACCCTGTATGGGTTTGGGGGCGCCTGCGGCGCCCAGATTGCGCCTTCGACGCAAAACTAGTGACCCCTGCCCCTTCGGCTCAGGGGCACCAATTTCCATTGAGCGGGCGCCAGGGGTGCCAATTTCCCTGTTGCCTCCACCTTGGATCCGCCCCTGGAGCCACTTCCCGTACTCATCGCTGGTCCATGCAATATGCATGATTGGATCATTGCCACGACCCGGAACAGAGTCCTTCGGACGTACCAGGGCCGGCCAGAGACGATGGACGAGCAGAATGGTCACCTCAGGCTGAGGATGAACAGGGGATTGGTATATAAACGCGCAGCCTCTCCAGCATCATTCTCTCGACAGTGTCCAGTGGGATCTCACCCTCGCAGCCTCACCTTCTACAAACCATGAAGCTGGTAAGTGAGTACGCCGCTGTGAGTGCTTGAGTGCTGCTAACGAGCCTGATATATTTTGTTAGACTAGCCATTTTCACGATATATTATTATGCGCGAAATGTTTTAAAACATTTTAAAATTTTAAATTTTTTAAAATCTTTTAAAATCTTTTAAAATGTTTCAAATTATTTTAAAACATTTCGCGCAAAATAATCCATCGTGAAAACGGTTACTTTCTTACCTTTGCCCCCCAAACAGTATCTTTTGACATTTTAATGTCACGCAGTCACCGCCGTTTTGATTCGCTATCTCTCTCAAGGCTGACTCAATGCAACCAAATGCATGTTTGATTAAACAAAACTAATGACAGGCTATTCCACATTGGAGCAATTTTCGCGAGTTTTCAGCGAGGAATAATACTCGGACTGCACAGAGAGATTATTGCGCGGCAATATATTTATTATTGTTTTATTATTATCATTTTTATGATTATTATTATTATTATTATTATTATTATTATTATTATTATTATTATTATTATTATTATTATTATTATTATTATTATTATTATCTATTAATTATTATATTATTATTATTATTATTATGATGATGATGATGATGATGATGATGATGATAGATGATGATGATGATGATGGATGAGATGATGAATGATGAATGGATGATGATGATGATGATGATGATGATGATGATGATGAAGTGATGATGATGATGTATTATTATTATTATTATTATTATTATTATTATTATTATTATTATTATTATTATTGATTATTAATTATTATTATTAATTAATTATTATTATTATTAATTATCATTATTTTTCTCATTAATTATTATTATTATTATATTATTATTATTATTATTGTATATATTTATTTATTATTAATTATTTTATTACTTATTATTATTATTATTATTATTATTATTATTATTATTATTATTATTATTATTATTATTATTAGTTTAACTGTTATAACATTTATTTAAGTTAATTATAATTTGTATAAATTAAGCAAAAACACTTTGCTTGAGCAAACTTCTAGGAACAAAGCTCAATATAAGGTTCAAATTAAATGAAATACATAATCAAATTCGTTTCAGAGCTAAATTGTCTGATTCAGTCAGGCCCAAGTGATAAGATTGGAACAAGGATCTGATTAATTCACCCAATCCATGTTTTTTGTTTCACATTATTGATTGTTGGATTGACCCTAACACACCCCACCTGACCTTTGGTGACCTGTCGCAGGTCATCGTGCTCTGCCTGGCGGCTCTGGCCTGTGCTCAGTCAGATAAGGAAGCCCAGATCGTCAACCAGCAGTATGAGATCAACGAGGATGCCGCGTAAGAATTTAAGACGTTTCGTGTACTACTTTGCCGAAACATGCGCTTAAAGCTGGTTGCTACTTTGAGCATATATTCAAGAAGTGTTATTTATTTCCCAATACGTTGTGTGTGTGTGTGTGTGTGTGTGTGTGTGTGTGTGTGTGTGTGTGTGTGTGTGTGTGTGTGTGTGTGCGTGTGGTGTGCGTGTGTGTGCTGTGTGGTGTGTGTGTGTGTGTGGTGTGTGTGTGTGTGTGTGTGTGTGTGTGTGTGTGTGTGTGTGTGTGTGTGTGTGTGTGTGTGTGTGTCTGTTGACAGGAACATGAAGTCAAAAACAGTATTCTTAAAATGCTGTATTCATTGTAACGTTCCGTCAGTTTGCCTACGTTCCATGATAGGCATTCCGCTGTATGGGCTGAATGGTCAAGGTTTTACTTTGTCATTAAATAAGTTGGTTTCCATCCACAGGTACAAGATATCAAACGGCATCCAAGCTAGCAGGAACGGACGCTCCTACTCCGACATCGAGGCCTTTATGGGTATACGTGAGGAGCGGCAACTAAACTGTACAAAATAGTCACTAGTCATGGTAGTCAGTCATTGCTGAGCATTCCTGCTTAGTTATCGCAAAAACGCCTATGCAGGGACTAGTTCTGGAGAACTTTGCTTAGTAAACGAGCATATCCCTAATTTATGGCTTGTATTTGTGCTAGATTCCGTAAACACACTTGACTCTTGTTAGCAAAGCAGGTCATCATGAAGTACCTTACTTCTGGGCACAAGCCTATGACTAGCCAGCTCGAATGGTAACCAGGGTCATCTTTGTTTTTGTACCAGGACGCAGCTTGTACTATATAGTTAATTGAGCAGCTGTTCTTAAGTAGTATGACTAGGCTTTGGCTACTTGTGCATTATTTACGAGCCTTTCCCTCTTAAATTAATACTGGATGAACTAGTATCGGTAACACCAGATGACTTGTAGCTAGTAGAGCGCGCCTTGCTGCCGTCAAAGAAGTCAGTGTTTCATCTTTCGGCGGAGTTTAAAAAATTGCATATTGCTCAATGTCTGTATTAATAAAATCCACATCGCAGAGCACAACATACCAGCTCGAAACATCTGTTACGGTCGGGCCATTCCATGTCAAATTGCACAAGAACAAACAATAACAGTTTTGTACTCAAACATCATGGGGTTAAAAAAAATCGCAAATCAAAATCATCACTATTTTTTATATAAATTTAGTCCGAATGTTTTTTATCGATGGGTTTCCGAGATCAGGACCCGCGCTAAGCAGAGCTTATTGCGCAGGTCCAGACCTCACCACCCGATCGTGCTATTCCTGTTGGCCGACACAATTTATAGACGAAAGTTGTACGTGACCGACATAACTAGACCCAGTCCACCCCGCCTACTGTGTCACCTGATCTTGATTGCGACCGCTGCCACCGGCCGCAGGCCATCCCAGTCAGCAGCAAATAGCGAGCGCCGAAGCGAGTGGAACCCGGGCCGCCACTACCGGGATAGGTCAGAAGTCCAGCGCTCTCCCAACAAGCTACAGGGACGGACTTTTTACAATTTCACAAATAACATAAGCTTGGATCTAAGATCGAATAGATAGACAGCATTTCTAAAGGCTCTCTATTATAACTATACATCATATCCAAGTATGTCAGCGTACGGCTGCCATCTCTTTGAGCGCAGCTAATGTTTTCAGAGGTGAATCAATATTCATTTATGATATATGCACGCGTCAAAGCCTGTTAAGAGCCATAACGCAGACATTCGCAAATCATAAACAATTTCCACTCACTGAAATACGAAAACTTAACATATTCCCCTTATGGAACCCCGCGCCAACGACCGCGCGCGAACACAACAAAAGTGCAACTGCAGTGAAGTCCAAAATGGCTGCCGCATGTGTCGCACGCGTGTTTTGAAATGTAATGTTGAGATAAGTAAAAGCCATGTTAAATTAGGTTAGGTTAGGTTAGGTTAGATTAGGTTAGGTTAGGTTAGGTTAGGCTAGGTTAGGTTAGGTTGGGTTAGGTGTGGTTAGGTTAGGTGTGGTTTTGTTCGGTTATGTGTGGTTAAAAAAATGTCAGATGCTGTTACTTTTCAATGTATTTTACTTATCTCAACATTACATTTCAAAATTCGCGTGTCGCACCCTATACGAAATTAAGGCTGGAACTAATCAAGGTCTGCAGATTTAAAAAGGCAATAACTATCCAGCTGATTTGTGCCTAGTGATGAGATCACATGTTGATTAACCCGCGCACTGCAGGGGGTTCGCGCCGAACACGAACTGCAGGGGGTTGATTTCCGCCCCCCCCCCGTGGTCTCCATAGACTATCGCACACGTAGTCGACAGAAGCCGAAGCAATACGGTCACTTAGATAGCTCTAGGCAAGCTCTATCGAGACTAAGTGAACTGCTGAGTCGTAGGTGTCAGTCTTTTCTTGGATCAAGATCACATGATGACGGTGCACTGGCGAGTGGTCGTACCGACATAGTAAAGTGTCAGATTTTTTCCGGTTTTAGGACTCTTTTGAACTCTTTTCCAGAAACCCCGATATATCTCGGAACTACTGATAGCTAGGAGCAAACAGAGTTGGAGAGGCAATCGATAGATATGTAGATAGGATTTGCAATCGCATGTATCATCCTCAAAAATTGATGGGCTCAGATCAATAGTTCAGGTCTCCGAGGCTATGAAATTGGTCACAATATTATTACTGTTTTTATAAGTGCCGAATTATCCATTTTTGTGAATGTCATGTGAAAGGCCTAAGCAGATAGGGAAATGATCTTTGTACGCCATCGTGTTTGTCTCATTGATATGCGCTTTGAAAAATATGAACACGGTGACTGGTAAGGTTTCATTATTAGTCGGAATTAATGTATGAACCTCTTAGAGTTCAAGGTCCATATTGTTGATTCTACCGGTAGCGTTCATTTTCGCATATGGGCAACGCGGCTAGAACGAAGAGCGAATACTATTGGTGATCAGTCTTAATCGTGTCTCTTTCTTACTCAGCTTTTTCTGATCAAGAGTTATTAGCTAAATCATTGAGCTGATGACTAGATGACCCGAGAAGATGGACCTTGTTGAGATTCTACTGATGCATCAACATTGCATGCCTTTGATTCATGTCAGATGAGTTTCTATTATAAGAGAAGCATGATTCTATCTTATATTTGATTCTGCCGTAGTCTTCACTGATCCAATGAGATGGTTTAACTGAAAGAGGAGCCCATGTTTGTTTATTTCCATTCGAGCTTTACTGGGAGGGTCTAGGAAATTGACACTGACCGTTTGTTCAGGCACCCAGAGTAGGCGATCAATCCTGAGATATTCGAATTTTGTGCGTGACTTGTATGGGATTTACATTATAAATGAAATCACTGCACAGATTTCAAAACTATTCGAAAAGACTGTGGGCTTTGGCACAAACGAGAAACATTTTTTGAAGGTGAAGGTCACGTACACTGAACTTGTGACCTGAGCCTGAGACGACCTCTGCGAATAAAAACTTGTCCAGAGTGGGGTGGGTAATTGAATGCCCAAACAGGTGTAACGAAATTTGGCGGCGCTGCGCGGCCGCCGTTTTTCCCGGCTAAATCTGAAAAACCTGAGGGGGGGAATCAACCTCCCCTGCCAGTGGCGCGGGTTAATGCGTGTATAATAAACGAGAATTTTGTATTCTTTGGGTAGTACAAAGTTACAGCGAAGTTTGGTTATCTAGGAATTTATCAAGGAAGCTCTTGCGAGAACATGATTACGTCCGTTAACAATACCATCGGGATCATTGACCTTATCCTCGTTTATATTAATGAAAATAAAACCTTAAAAAATCACTTGTTTATTGATATTTCGGCCGCAAGCCTTTTTCAAAATTACATATGTGAATATACAATGATCACATACAAATCAGAGAAAACATATTCACCGCATTCCTTAAGTACCTCCCTGGCCGAAATATCAATAAACAAGTAATTTTGTAAGGTTTTATTTTCATTAATATAAACGAGGATAAGGCCAATGATCCCGATGGTATGAGTTTAGTTATCATTTCAGTACAGCACTAATCAAAACTTTTTGAAAAAGCTAATTTATCTGGTATTTTGAAATCAGCGGATGCCGTGCAGTACTTTTGTCTTAAATAATCCTCCTCCTGCCGGTCGTCATTCAACTACATTGCTCACCTACCTTGGCTGAAGCGGTAATAATTATAACCAACATATGCAAGCATTCTTTTCCATGCAAATCGACTAGGAATTCGACAACCCAGTAGGCTGTGTCTATTTATTTGACGAAAGACTCGTCAATATTTTTTACAGGTACTGCACTGAATACCGACGAATGGGAGGTAGACCACTCCATAATAGGGAGTAGCTGACACCTGTCAGCTGGCAGGCCGATGTGAACGGCTTCTTCGCCGAGGGTGACCACATCCCCAAGAAGTAGGCACTATCGACAGCCTTAATCTCTTCTCATCATCTGACCGTTCATTGCTTGTGACTGTGTCCGTGTTATCTGTTGGTCAGAAGATGAGTTATGCTGACTTCTGTGATCCGCGCCATCCGTGTGTTTTTGTCGTCAGCGATACAGAAAACATCGTCACAGAGTATTGTATCTCACTTTTATAAACATCTGCAGTCCGTCCCGTAATATATGTGCTAAGAACGATTCGCTGCTTCTGGTGCGGGGCTTCTGATTCCGGAGACAATGGGTGCACCTCTGCCCCCCAAATATGAACAATCCTAGTATGTATTATATATATAGCAGTGACATCGCTTCTGACACATTTATTGCACCGCAAACTACGAAGGAAGTATGCGCCGCAAAAACAGCATTCGTAACACCCTCCCCCCAAAAAAACAAGAGCCAGGCACCGCCTCTGCCTTGAACATATTTATTTATCTATAATTGTTTTGACACAACACGCGTAGTTCAATTTTTTGGAAAAGTCACAAAAGTCTTAAGACGATAGGTCTTACGGTTTAAAAGTGGCGGGAGAAAAACTACAGGGATAGGGACAGAATCTGATCCCCAAAATACTTTTACAAATTTGTCAAACGTTAGGCTATCATCGCTACCTAATGTATTTGCAATATCAGTTCATACCCTTTTGTATCAAATAAAGTCCCCCGAATGGAGCTAAAATACATCATTTGTACAGTCAAGTGTGACCTCAGACGTCTGAAGAAAGGGAGGGGGATGGCAACTTGACCAAGAGGGTAGTCGAGGTTCGTGACCAGGGGTGGCCGTTTTTTACAAGCAGTAAATCGATGCACGCGATAGCAGTGTATCAAATTGCTTTGATTCTCGTGCGGACTTATACAATGTTTTTTAATTAAGAATAGGCAGGATTTAATCGATCGGTTAACTGCTGCAGACAAAACAACGCGTTGCTTAAAGGGACTGTCCCACCTTCTAAAAGTTATCAAATGTACGCTGCATGTGGTGCTAAATATGAAGTAATTGCTGCCGAACACGATTATGACATTTGTTTCTCACAAACAGTGCTCAATTTAATTAAAAAAAAGTTTTAATATTAGGACTCATGACGTCATATGAAATAAATTTTGGGAATAGAGAAAACCTTCACGCTGCCATATGTACGGCTAATGAACGGCCAAATGTAAAACAAGTCGATTATCATCAATATTTAGTAATGAGTGACGACGTCATCGTCTCAGGGTCCCTGTTCAAATACACTGGGGACTGGGGATGTAACAGATCATGGGGCATTCCAGGACAGATCGACAAGGGGGTAACACCCTACAACTCAGATTTCGATAATGTTCGTGTGTAGGGGTTATCTGGGATGCTGAATTGCGCTGTGCAAGTTTCAGGTTATTATTGGAGTACGGCTGCTGAGTTATAGCCTCCGGCATTTTCCGATAGGACACCTTGCATGACTTAGCCAATTAGCCAATAACTTCCCATAAACAAATTATCTAAATTTCCTAGAAAACCATACATTTCTGAATGCAATGAAGGTAAGGAAACATTATTCCAGGGCCTAGTTTTTCTTTTGTGGTTGATTCTGATTAAATGACCTTTTTGACCTCTGGTGACCTGACCTGACCTTCAAACGAGCGCAGTGAAAATAATGTTGTTTTATATTTTTATCATATTCTTAGGTAAGCTGTCTTTGCACAGGATAAGACTTGGAGATGGGTGTTTTCTATAAATGTACTTTTTAATTGCTCAAATTAACTCGTTTTTCTCCTTTAACCAACACAAAATGATTGATTTGTCCCATGATGGCACTGAATGCAGCTTATATGCCACACGAAGGGTTCAGGTTGCAATATAAGCCACTTTTAGGTTAAGTTGAGTGCATTTATTGATTTACCAGGTGAAAATGTTGCACAGTGACCTCTGCAAGGTCACCTGAGGTCATCTGAGGTCACTAGCAATATTTTGCCACAAACTCTTAACATAATATAGATAGAGACGTGAAAATAACACCACTGTGTTTATATCGTCGATTCACGTCGCCCGATATGCAGCATAACCTACCTGGGTCACCAAATGACCCAGGTAATTTTTTTATTTGTCAAAGGTCAAAGGTCAAATTTTGAATTTGCCTTAGCCAGGTCATCTGTACCGTATTTCGAAGCGCCTTGAAAAGATAAACACGATGGTGGTAACCGTTTTGCTATATCTTTTATAAATATAAAGTTATGCACGCAAAACTGTTTTTACTAGCAAACAACGAACAACTTTAACATGTTCATGAATAACGTTTCGTAGATAAGACATATATATATATATTTAATTTTAACACCAACGTGTTTGTCTCGTCAAGGCGCTTCGAACATTGTCAGTGGTGACCTTCTTAAGTCAATTTCAAAATTTGACCTTTTGTCAAGGTCATTTGGTGACCCAGGTAGGTCATGCTGCATATCTGGCGACGCGAATCGACGAAACAAACACATTGGTGTTAGTTTTTCAAATTTCTATATCTATATTATATTAACAGTTTGTGGTAAAATGTTGCTGGTAACCTCAGTTGACCTCAGCTGACCTCAGGTGACCTTGCAGAGGTCACTGAGCAACATTGTTTCCTGGTAAATCAATAAATTCACTCAACTTAATCTCGAAGTGGCTTGTATTGCCGTCTAAAACCTTCGTGTGACACATAAGCCGCATGCAAAGCCATCATGGAGCAAATTAATCATTTTCTGTCGGTGAAAAGAGAAAAACGATTTAATTTGAGCAATTAAAAAGTAACATTTATAGAAAATACCCATCTCCAGTTTTCATTGCAGCTTACCTTTGTTTGTTTAATTGCGGGCTTTTAGGGCTGCGTCGACTGCTAACGGTCACTTTGCGCCCAAGCTTAACCTTAACCTATCACCACCTACCTAAACCTATCATAACCGGCTTACTATCACACAGCTTACCTAAAAATTATTTATAAAAAATATGAAAACAACATTATTTTTCCACTTGCGCTCGTTTAAAAAGGTCAGGTCAGGTCACCACGAGGTCCAAATGTCATTTAATCCAGAATCAAACACAAAAATAAAAAATGGGTCTGCGTAATGATGTTTACTTAACTTCATTGCCATTCAGAAAAAGTATGGTTTTCTAGGAATTTTGGATAATTTGTTTGTGGAGAATATTAAAGCTAATTTGGCTTAAGCTCATGCAAGGTGTCCTCACGAAAATGCCTGAGGCTATAACTCAGCAGCCGTAACTCCAATCAAGCTGAAACTTGCACAGCGCGATTGAGCGCCCCAGATAACCCTTCTATCGGAGTTTTATCAAGATCGCAGATGTAGGGTGTTATTTTGGGGTTTTCGCTTGTCGATCTGTCCTGGAATGCCCCAGATATCAAAACCAAACTCAAATTGCTTTATGATTCGACCTCGGTGGTTATTTTAACTTATACTATACATAAATGCAATGCCTAGCACGGAAAATGGCTATCTCAACTGAAATATAATGTTAAGGTGGGACAGTCCCTTTAAACACAACCAGCAAATCCATACTTTATAGTCTGGTTAGCCTCGTCGGAAGACAGATTATCGGTCATTACAGTCTGCAGCGCCCTAAACCCGCGCCCCACAGGGGCGCGGTGTTTTTGCACAGGTGAAATTGCACAGGTGTTTGAACACCCCCCTCCTGTTTTTTTCAAGATAATGAAAAACGGCGGCGCGTAGCGCCGCCAAATTTAGCAATAACTAATCATTGTTCCTTTCCGCACATTTTGCGAAAATTCAAGTTTCGTATCGGGTTAGGTCAGGCAGGTCACCAGGTCAGGTCAAGTGACCCCACCTACCAAACAGTTTGCGGTCGTGCCATGACCACAGTTTCAAACGGATCTATATCAAACTCTTAGGATTACATCAAGTCATCAGCATCTACAAAATGTGTGTCTCAGATTTTTTATATCGGTGACCTGAGGTCGGGTCAATTTTGTTACCTCCCATTATAAGTCAATGGAGAAATATTCAAATGTTGTAATGTGTTTGATGGTTATTTGTGCCATGATATGACTGCCATGTTAATGATCATCCCATTGTACTTATTAATATTCCAATGCTTTCTTTTTCGACGATATCAGTCCATTTCCTTCTGGACAATGCTATAGTGGGATATTATGTGTGACTCAAAGTTGCAGGTTTTGCTCAAGGGACCCTTTACGGAAGGTCATCTGATGGTCATACCGATGGCAACCAACACCTTTTCGTCAATAACTCTAAACATAATGAAGATAGAAGAAGTGTTAACTTTCACCAATGTGTTTGTCTCCGTTAAGACACTTCTCCTGCATATGCCAACATGACCTACTTGGGGTTCACCACTTTGACCTTGACGCCTGACAGGTAATGTTTTTTTTTAAATTGACCTTACATGATCAAATTAAACATATTTCAAAAAGCGCGACTGACAAGAAAACACTAATGCGGCAGTAACAGTATTGTAAACGCTTATTCTTTGTTAGGTAAGAAAGCTATTTGCGGGGAAAAATATGTTTTTGCCAAAAATCAGCATTTTTTTACTTTTAATGACACTCTAGAGCCTAAAAACCATTCACCTGAAGGTCAAATTTTGAAAACAAACCCAATGCGATTGCAAATTTTCAATGGCTAGCCGATTTTTTTTTTTTTTTTATTTACTTTTTGTTTCTAGATAGCATAGTTTCCGAGAATATTTGGGGTTTCTGGAGCGACTAGTCCTAAAACTGGAAATTTGACCCTTCGCATGACCTCTTGTGACCTGATTTTTGGACGGCGAGCGAAAAAAATTGAAATAGTTTCGAAATGTGTTTGTGATAAAGGTCTCGAACGATGTTTTTCTGGTTTTTGTCTACGTGCCGTAGGAGCCGAGTTAGAGGGTGGTGTTCAAAACACCCCCCAGTCGGCGAAGGAAATGCATGCAGGGCCCAGTGGGGCCGAGGTTTAAAAAGGGAAATGATCACCTCATTTTCACAAAATGAATCACGACATGAAATTGATAGACAAGGCAATATCATATTGTAAATTAAATTAATAACATTTTGCATACAAAATATTCATAGCCGAATTATGTTTAGTACAACAATAAGGGCGCCGTAGAGGGACAAAGTAAACTGCTAATTTTGTTTCCTTGTTCATTCAATGGCTGTCAAATGTATGGGATCGACGGTCATATCATCTAAACAAGCAGAATTAAAAAAAAAAATCCACTCCATTGCGTAAGAAAACAATACGGGAAAAGCCCACAGCTTGATGAGATCCAAAAGTAATTGCACGCAGAGACGCAGCTTGCAAAATACAAGAACACATTATCGTTTTAACTGTGGATGCTCATGAATGTAAATACATACATACATACATTTTCCGGTATATCCTGACACCGTTTGTTTCGTTCATTTTTATCCTGACACGTTTATGCTGACATTTTTATCCTGACATCAAGCGAGTCAGGATAAATTGAAAAGATTGTTCGTGACGACGAAAATTTTGGTGAACCACAAAATGCCTTCAAACACGCATTCTTTGGCTATTTATAAAGTGAAATTCTTCGAAAATCGCGCTTATCCGGACATTTTGCCAGCATAATATTGGGGTGCGGTTAATTCCCAAATTTAGAATCAGGCTTTATGTCGACATTGGTGGCGCAGCTGC
>VOPJ01006254.1:0-14204 GCA_014673585.1 Semibalanus balanoides
CTATGCCCTACGCCATTGAACGGAGGGAGAAGTCACTCGTTTTTGTGTTACCAACAGAGGATAGTTGAAAAATAACAACATGGGGTGGCGTGTCTGAAAAGCTACCGCATGTCCTTAGCAAGCCGTATTTCCGCTATAACCGGATATTTTATATGAAAACACGTGTTAGGCAAAGTGTATGCAACTGACGAAGACACGGAACAGTTTTCCTGTACCTCAAACGACGCGATTTAATTAATGGTGGCACATGCCAATATTGTATTCAAGCGGTAAATAGGAATGTCGCACACAAGTCAATAACAAACAGCGTAGGTAACGCGTCCAACTTTCATTATTCATTATCGTTTCCTACACACATTATAGTGTATTCTACGATAATCATTCTTATATGTTCTCCCAATCCTACATCTACTTAGCAATCCATTAACTTAATATATATATTTTACACTTTTTCTGGACGTTATTACGCATAAACTATTCCTGGTTTAATGCCTGGTTCAGAAAGCATCCTGTCCGTGTTGTTAGAGTGTCCGCCACGTGTCGTGTCAGCTGGCTCGCGATGTGTAAGTTTTCCCGACATAACAGTTATGCCACGATAGCTCGAACCCATATCTATATCCGCGAACAATAGCTCGAACCCATCTCTATAGCCGCGAACGAGCTGCCTTGCCATGCCTCGCTACCCATCACAGAACACACCTGATAAATACCCGTGCCGCATTGTCACGACATTGTCAGAAGCTCCAGGAGCGTGCTTAGGAATCGCAACCAAGTTAAGGAGGGGGCTGGTACTTAGGGAGACATGTCAGTAAAAAAAAAGTTGTTAAGGACATCGTCCATGTTTTTTCTTCCAATACATCTGTCAATTTTGTAGTATATTTGCAAATTATTATTTTGTGATTATTTTTTATATATAAAATCAAAATGGTCTAACATCTTAAAAACTGGAAGGTATATTTCAGAACAAAGCATGGACGATGCCCCAAAACAGTTTTAAAGCAATATCTATATTTTTGACTGATTTATGTCTCCCTAAGCACCAGCCTGCTCCTTAACTTGGTTGTGATTCCTAAACACGCACTCCAGGACCCGGGTCCGGCCGTATATTCTCCTGTCATTAAGTGCGCACCTATCACAGACAAAATACCGAACACGCGGAGCTTGGTGCAACGCTAACTGCACGTGGAAAGGTGGTTAGTGGCACTGCTGGTGCTCGTCCTTGAGGAAGAACGGGTTAAAGGGAACAGTTCACCTTGAAAGGTGTCTTGAAATTCAACCATACGGTGTATCTTGAGCTCAAAACTACGAATATGACTTTGGGTTGGACAAGTGATGAATATATGTGGAGAAAGAAGTAAGTTTCTCTTTGTATTTCACGAGAAATCGTACGATAGCAGGTGGCGTTTCTGGCTCCGTCGACGCCTAGTACAGTTCTCTTGACAAAGGGTTGCCGCGCAGCCCGGACGGCTGACGGATTATTAAGCGAGGCGTCCGTGATCAGGTTACTGACGTGTCAGAGAAGGTGTCCTACCTCCGGCGCCCGCCTGGGGCGAGCTACGAAGCTTATTTTTCGGGGGTGTTTTCGGGCGGTGGGGTGAAAATGCAGACTTATCCTGTGTGAAACTAACTTAACGTTGCGCAGTTTATTCTTCAGCCATAACTAATTTTTCGATCTGCTCTACAAAACTGCTATCTCAGTTCAAAACCCCATGTTAAAGGTGAAAACATCCCTTTAATAGAAGCTTAATAGAAGCAACTCGAAGCGATACGATTTCTCTATGTTAATTTGCAAGTTTCTGTGCAAATGATACATTTGTATAATGTATTGTCATCTAGAATTTCAAATGAATCTACGAGTAGCCTGTAATGGGAGTGCGTTTTTTAGATGCTTTGGCTATTGTTTGCTGGTTGTGGGAATTGCACCTGTATTTTCGAAGTTGTGAGCAATGCTACCGATATATGCTCAAATACTTATATAATTACCGGCATTTCATGTTCCACCGCAAAATATTAACAACCGTTGAAATATTTAGTAGCTTCTGGCTGCTGTGCCTACTTGTGCTTATAATGTTTCGTGATAAGGCTATGCTAAATCCAAATGTATCTCCATCTGTTACGTTTTGTTTGTTCAGACGGAGCGAGTGAGACCGCGAAGCGGTCGAACGAACGTTATCTTACAGATGGGCCAGAATCCGTCTTCATCTTGCACCCTTGCTTGCTTGCTTGATTGCGTGGGTTTCAGGGATAACTCCCTTTTCACTGCACTGATTACGCAAAAGTATACACTGACAATTTGGTCGTAAAATAACAAATGGTATAGGCTACGTGAAAATATTTGACACAACTACAGAAAATGTCATCATCTTTAAATAAACACAAAATCTATACCTGCCGAATGATAAGCAAGTGCTTTGACTTCAAATTCACCTCCGCAGGTGAGAATAATAAATACAAATAAGTAAGTGCCACAGAAAGGTACAGGTAAGTATTGTTTTACTATTGCATCAATTCAAACAACAATGCTTATCAGTTGCCGGACACAAATGAAATAATTCGCTCCGTCTGCTTCATGCCATGCATGCCTTACTAGTAATATAGGTCTATCAAAAGTATATTTATATACCGAAGATTGCCAGCCTTTTCATGATGCACGTCAAGCCTCAAAGCTGTCATTAACATCGAAGGTCGGGCACAAAGCCAAATAAATAAAAAAGCATCGAAGGCTAAGGCCATTGTCGTTTAATCAGTTCCATTATTGGACCGAAGTGTCCCATTGTTCCATGTCCGTTCATCAATATAATAGCCGGGTTTTGAGCGATGCACGTTTCCTTTAGCCGACAGACAACACTGTCAAATATCACTGGATGATTCAGCGGGGAAGAACACCTCGTTGGCGTGTTGATATTCACGGTGGTCAGTGTAACGTTGTATTGGTCACAGGTAGTAAAACACCTCGCGGGTGTTGAATATTGCACGGTCGCAGTGTAACGTGTTATTGGTCACAGGTTAGTAAAAACACCTCGCTGGCGTGTTGGAATTCACGGTGCCAGTGGTAACGTTGTATTGTCACCAGGTAGTAAAACACAGGCTGGCGTGTTGATTATTCACACAGTCGCCAGTGTACGTTGCCATTGGGTCACAGGTAGTAAACCACCTCGCTGGCGTGTGAATATGGATATTCACGGTCGCCAGTGGTAAGTTGCACTTGCGTCACAGGTAGTAAGACAACTTGCTGGCGTGTTGATATTCACAGCCCGTCGTGCAAACATTGTATTGGTCACAGGTAAAGCCGTCCAGTTATGCGCTTCAGCTGCAGACCCGCTGCTAACAACGACGCCGGCCTTCAGAAGAAGCGCGCGTTGTGAGGCACGACTTGAGGCTTCTAGTGGACAGACTTTTCGACACTGTCTGGACTGTTCTGGACAGTCTGGGACAGTCTGGACTGGCGGACTGTCCTGGACGTGTGTAGTGTCTGTTCTGTTGAGAATCTGTGCCGGCAGGTCAAGCACCAGCGCGATACGGTCGCGCCTGTGTGCTCCTAACACAAATTAGAGTCGTCGCCGGGGCATCGGTGGTTTAGTAAACCGCTGTACCGAACGGTGGACCAACAGGCGACACATCAGCTATTGAGCAGGCGCGGATCAGGTAAGGGGGGACAAGGGCGCGCCCCCTTCTTAAGCAGTGCCAGTATGGCGCGCGCCTGGAGGGCGCAGCTTTTGTATGCGCGCTTCTCTAACGCAAATCCTTGATCTTCGCGCCATATTAGTATTTAATTTAGTTATAGGTTAGCATTAAATGTGGCCCATACGACTGTCAGATACCGATTACCCTCGGACCCACTGGGGTTATGTGCGGTAGTGGTCTTGAACACAGGGGCCCAGCGGGTGCACCTACGGCAGGGACCCCGTACCCTCATTGACCCTATTTACTGGGAAAGAATAGATACAGGTGCTGCCGATAAAAGCTACGGGTACCTTTTCGAACTCAAAATGCTAAACCTATCGCCCGGGCATGCGTGGCCCCACTCATAGATATTTTGAGTAGCAGACCCATTTTTAAATAAACTTTTACACATATTTGTCTTTGCCCTCAGATTACCCAAGAGAAGGCGGGGGGGGTTGTTAATCCGCGGGCCCCACGGCACTCCCAACAAAACTCACGCTATTTGGCCGGTCTGGCCAAATACGGCGATTTTTTGTGGATGTACCTTGCGGCCCATAGTCAGGATTTTTTGCTGAAAAGATGCTTCTCTATACCTAAATATAGTGGACCGAATCCAGTTATTTTCATGTGGGAGTATCTTATGCCCCCTGCATCCTGATCCATTTTCCCCTCCCCTGGAGAGAGTTCTGAGTGAGCCACTAACCATCACCTTGCCTTCCTTTCTGAAGCTGGTTAGACGAACGCAGGCGGCTGACGTAGAGCCGGGTTCGTGCCTCAGCCACTTCCTGCGCCAGTACTAGTACTAGTACCAGTACCAGTCACCGCTATGGTGGTATTCCCGCACATCTTTATTGTGTACGGTGTACGGTGTACGGTGTACGGTGTACGGTGTACGGTGTACGGTGTACGGTGTGCGGTGTGCGGTGTGCGGTGTGCGGTGTCGGTGGTCTGGTGCTGCGGTGTTGCCGGTGTGGCGGGTGTGCGGTGTGCGGTGGTGGACGGTGTGCGGTGTGCGGTGTGCGGTGTGCGGTGTGCGGTGTGCGGTGTGCGGTGTGCGGTGTGCGGTGTGCGGTGTGCGGTGTGCGGTGTACGGTGTACGGTGTGCGCCAGTACCAGTCACCGCTATGGTGGTATTCCCGCACATCTTTCTTGTATAAGGTGTGCTGGTGTAGCCATACCTTGAAACACGACCTTACCTACTCGGTATCGCTTCCAACGGAACACAACCGCAAGGGTTACCAGGTAGATATGCTTCCGTAAAACCCCCGTTGAGTACAACAATGACGCGTTTTTCACAAGCCGCTGGTGACCTCAGCTACATGCCATCTTCATTGTAATCGCCAAACCATCGCGTAGGTCTTGTATTGTTCAATTGTGAGCTATGTGATGTTCGCCGGCCATATGGGTTTCAACCAGTCGCTGAATCCGCAGGGCTCTTATTATCACCGCGAGGCAGCATCGGTGCTGCGGCCGTGGGTTCGGCTGGGGCAAGTCGTGGCGCGCTTGTGGACGAGCCCGGGCGCTACATCCGGGTCACTCGGTCAGCTGACTTGTGACCTTGTGACCCCGCCTGCTGCGGGTCAGCTGACTTGTGGACAAATGTTCATCGGATCGAACGTAGGAATCTATGATCCCAGAGGGAAATCTCTCGATGAAACGCAATGTTGGAATCTTTGATCCCACTGATCCCACGACAAATTAGCAACATTGGATCTTGGATCCCAGTGGGATCTTTCGATTAAATTTTGGGCAAGGATCTGGATCCAACAGGATCCTTATAAACAATGAAAATGGATCTATGATTCACAACGGCATCTCGATCCTCAGGCATCCGACTTGCCTATTATGCGCAATAATTATGTATTTATCGACGAAACGAGCTAAAAGGCAATGGAACACATGCTAGTTGCCATCAACAACGAATGAGAAGGCACTGACAATTACTTTAAAAATTGGTTCCGACAACTAACACAAATGCATAATGGCGGTTCTGGGATCCCACGTGGATCCCAATGCAAATGGTGCTGTGAATCTCGGATCCAGTCGGAATTTTCCCCCCCCCCTTGGGGTTTTTCGACAAATATTGAAGACGGATCTATGATCCCAGTGGGAGTCCATCGACAATTTGTGAAGGTGGATCTATGATCCAGCGTCCGGGATCACCAGATCCCACATGATTAGATCCCGAGATCCGTTTTTGGGATCCGAGCACAAATGTTCTGCTTGTGACCCTTGTTTGACGCCGCCCTGAGCCCGACTGTGACCTTTGGTTGACCCGCCTGACAGCCCGATCTGTGAGTCAGTTCGGCCGCCTGCCGCCGCTAGCCGATGTTAGCGGCAGCGGCTACGGCGGGCTACGGCGGCTACGGCGGCTACGGCAGCAAGAGGCTAACAACATTTCTACATTAAATCACGTCACTTTTTGCTTATCAGAGGGTGGAACACTTCTTTCACTGTTTCCTTCCAAAGGCCGAATACAACTTCTTGCTTCAAAACCTCAATTAAACTCCAAAAAAGGGCAGCCCTTGATCAAAACGCCTTACAGCCAGCTGGCGGTGTGGCCAATGCCCATCATCTCCAGTTCGGCGCTCGCAGCGCTGCTGATCAGCCTGAGCCTGAGATCGCGCCGGTCCTGAGATCAGCCTGAGCTGAGGATCCCGCCTGGCGTACCGAGTAATCACTCGTCTCTGCTCTACGCAGGCCTTGAAACCACCACCACTGCACTGCGTATGTTCCGGGTTTGTGACCTTCAACTCACTCCGGAATGGGGCAATATCTAAACACACACGCCCTCATGTAAATAATCGCTGGCCGAAGGCGGAAGCGTGGGCGGCGGGGTGGGGGCGACGTCGGGGGTGGGGCGGGGGCGACGTCGGGGGTGGGGCGGGGGCAGGCAATGGTGGGCATGGAGGGCACGGGGGATGTGACATATAGTTATATAAGCACGTAGTATGATGCGTAGGAAGTTGTACACCTTTTATCTTTAGGTATACTTTGGGAACCTTTAGGTACATTTTTACCTATTGTATACACACATAATATATATATTCATATATGCATAAGGTACCTTAAGGTTTTTACCTCTAGGTACATACTTCCGCAACAGAAAGTGTTGTGCGCTGACTGGAGCCTGGGACAGTACCCAGCCAACAATTAACTTGGGCTCTGATCGGGCACAATGGATTAATCCCATTGTGCCCGATCAGTGCCCAAGATAATTGCTGGCAGGGTAGGTGTGGAAGGTCGGGTGCCTCTGGAAGCAGGGGTCCTGCCAGTAGGCTAGCTTACCTCACAAGGTGACCGCCCAGAGCGTATGATAGCTGCGACATACAGACACGCTGCACGGAGGAGATTTATGCGACTGCTACGCGCCATGCTGACCCCCACGTGAGATGAAACATGCAAATAACATTATGTCATTGCATGGGGCTATCAGATGGTGAAGACCGCTTGTCATTCGGATGCGGGATTCAAAAGATATAAGATTATGACGAGCGTTATGGTCGGGCCGGGCCTGCTGGCAGGGCTGGTAAAAACTGTTTCGGTGGCGCCGGACCAAATCTGGCCGAAACAAAGTGGCCCCGTGACCTTGTGACCTGAGGGGCACACTGGGCTGGCTAGGGTCTCATTCGGCATGTTTAGAGCCTTTCTAACTCGCCCAGGGGCCCCTTCGGTCTAGCCAGGGCCCCTACGACCTTTCCATGGGCCAGAAGTAGCAAGCGTTTGTGCAGAATGGCCTATTCTGCCCTGGAGCAAACTTGAAAGGGTGTTTTCTGGCGCCCACTATATTTATCATATTGGCACTTTTTACCAGCCCTGCCTGCTGGTCCGGCTGGGACAGGCCGGGTCGGGTCGGGTCAGCCACGTATATGTAAGAAAAATCCGGTATTCAGTGAGGCCTCGCTGCACGCTTGGTGCTCGCTCGTAAATAGCAAATAGAATGCCTGATATCTACTCCCAATTACAATAATGGTGCATACATGGGTATATACATGGGTATTTTCTGAATGCAATGCTATGTGCCAACCCGATCACTGATCTGGCACGGGCCTTTCTTATCCAAGGGTAGCGTTTACGCGTGTACGTGACGGCCATCCTCCGGTTCACTGACGGCATCCTCCGGTTCATGACGGCAATCCCCGTTTTCACTGACGGCATCCTCCGTTTATGACGGCATCCTCCGGTGACTGGTTTCACTGCGGAACTGCTGTTTTCTCCAGTTTGGCCGCCGTGATATCCCCACCAGGGAATGGGATGCGCAACGGGGTTGGGGTCCAGGGAGGCAGGGAGGCTGGTCCAGTAGGGGCTCCCAACTGGGACGTCCTATACTGACCGCCGCTCATTTTTTTTTTGGTGTTTGTTTACAACGACACATCCCACACCACGCGCCAAGCAGTGTGGCGCGGCGCCGCGTGGCCGCTGCTGTGTCACCAGGCGCAGTCCCGGCCTGCCGACGCGCGGCGACCCTGACTAGCTTTTCTGCCATGGTGAAATTTGCGCAAATTTATGCGTTAACCCTCGCTTTTGGGGAGGGGGAAGCTGACAGGAACCCCTGAGTTTTTTAAATAATATTTTTTGACACATCCAACGCATCTTGCTGAAATTTTCAGTAGCTGAGATTAAAGCAATCACACGCATCTTGTAATTTCTTATTTAAAAATGGTCAGATTGTTTGGAGATAATGATGTTTTACTTACGAATGTTTGCAGAAAAGGGCAGATATTTACATATCGTCGACAATATTGTTTGCAGCAAATTGCAAACAGAAAACGAAAAATACATATGAACTGTCATTCGCTTTTTAAATAGTTGCCTCTGAATTTCGAAATTTGTGGTTTTCATGGTGTATCAAACACAATACTAGCGACCATCGGCCTGCCACCCGGGAGCAACAGCCGCCATAAGGAACTCGATCCCTCAAATCAAATTTCAGCTGATTGTACAGCAACTATGTATCTTATCAAATATGTTTTCTTGGATTAGAGAAAAAATCAATTTTAAATCCAACCTTGCTGCTTTCATGGTTCGTGTAAACCTCGTGTAAGCCTCTGAAGCTGTGGCCACGTTTTTTTAGTTGTTTCCGACTTGTTCCTCCTAGTCTTACGTGAAAATCCACTGAAAACCGCTCTCTGAGCGGGAACTTGCCATATTTCATTCGATATATCCAAAAGTTATGAAATATGTTCTGTAGGTCCACCAAGCTACCCGAAGAAACATCTCTATACAAGATCTGATGCAATCCGTTCAGAACTGTGCCCGCATTTTAGCGTTGAATGCAAAATCCGTGACATAACATTGTGTAACGCGCTACAGGATGCTTCACTTGACGGAGCATAAATTTGGCGACCTACCTTTAGTCAACCAAGTGTTTTCAAATCCTCAAGTTTACTTGCCAGATATACTTGGGAGAGCTTACATACATTCATACATACATACCTATATTATAATCTAGTTGTATTTTACTAGATTAGGAAACTTGATCTGGTTGTCAAGTGTCAATTGCCATCTATTGGTTAGAAGATGTACTAACTGTCGGTCGCTAAGCACGTGTTTGACACATCATGATACATTTTTTTTTTGAAAAATCACAACAAAATATTTTTTAAAGACGTTTTGAAAACCGGAATTTATGTGAGAGAATTTATTACAAACAATACGAAAACCAAATTTCCAAAATATATCTCTGTTTTTGACTGACGTCATAAATTTATTTCCTTTTTGTAAGTGAAATAAACTTATGACGTCATTTTTTAAACAACCTTTTTATACTTTTGTTGACCAGATATGAACAAATAAATAGTGTTGTGTAGAGGATGAGGTATTTCGCATCCATGGTTTACACGACACCCCTGACACGGCACGTGCCACGCGCTATAAAAACTCCTCACGTCAGACCAAACATGTACGCAATGGACTTCAATGCAGGCTATCAGATTGCGAACACTGCTTTTCAATCCATAAGGCAGGGAATTATAAAGCTATATAATCTTCTGAAAAGCGTTACGGTCGGCTCGGGTCGGGCCAGTGTCCGGGTCGGGTTGGGTCAGGTCCGGTTCGGCTGCTTCATATGATATACAAAATCCCGTATTCAGTGCGGACTTGCTCTCGCCTCGTGCTCGCTAGTAACTGTTGTATCCACACATCCAGTTCAAGTTAGCGGCAAACATAAGTCACTTTCACGTCAGCTGTATTTCACCGTCCATCCGCTCCAGCTCTCCATTGCACACCTCCCCTCAGCCACGTCATTCCACCAGCCGCTCATTCCACTCCAGTGGTATCCTCGCACACTACATCTTCTCGTGTACTCCACGAGGTGGCAGCCATGGTCTGTGATAGACGCTCATTTCAGTCAGAGCTGTAACTGCCTCACACGTGTACTCATTGGCTCACGCGCTGCGGGTGATACAAGCTCGCGAGCCGAGCGGTCCTGTCTTCTGCACTGGTCGGCTGCGTCGCGGCCATGCCGCCTGTATACGATGACTATCTTCGGCTCCCGCTCTGCTCGGGAAGGAGAGTTTACACCTCTAACCGGGGAAGGAAGAGTTCCGCTTCTACCGGGCGAGGAAGAGTTCCGCGTCCTACCGGCCAAGGAAGAGTTGCTGCCTGTCTTATCCGGGCTATGAGAAGAGTCTTCTGTCAAGTTCTACCGGTGGCGAGAAAGAGTTTACGCCCTCCTACCGGGCATGAAGTTTGCTGCCGACTGCGATAATTTTGCACGTTTTTGGGGGAGCTATGCGCGAGCTGGAAGAAGGAAGAGTTTCTTGCGCGAGCTGGGGGAGTTCTGCAACGAACCGTGGACAGATGGAAGAATCTCTGCGCGAGCTGGAGAGGCGGTTCCTCCGCACCGGAGCTGGAAGAAGCATGAATCTTCTGCGCGTATGCTGGCGGAGTTACTCGGCACGATCTGGTAGAGGAAGAGCTCTGACTGCGAGCTGCTTCTTGCCTCTGCCGGTAGAAACCCCTTTGTGCTCCGCCGTGCCTGGTTGCTGGACGGCCTCTGCTTGGTAGAACTTACCGTATTGCTTGTTGGGTGTCGCCGTTTGTCACAACGTACAGAGCTTCTGTCTCATCTTCTAATGCCGGGACCTTGTGTGTGCCTGCTTCTTACTTCGAGGAACACGGTGCCCCTCCGCTTCCTCAGAACCGGCCTTCGCGCATGTCGCCAGCCACCCGCTGGGATCCGGCTCCGCCTCCCCTCCGCTGGGTCCGCCTCTGCGTCAGCTGGAGGCTCGGATGACTATGACTACTACGACTATGACGACTACGACTTGCCGCCGGCCACGCCAGCGCTCTCATTCTCGATCTTTGACGACACGGCGGCCAAGTTCACCGATGAAGCGAAGACTCCGTCGCCGACATTGTCACCCTGCACGTGGGGGGTGGTCAACTGCTGTACCAACGCAGACGCCCAGGTGAGCCAGACGGATCCTTGGCGGATTCTGGGTCGTGGGAGGTGGTCAACTGCTGTACCAACGCAGACGCCCAGGTGAGAGACGGATCCTTGGCAGATTCTGGGTCGTGGGGGTGGCCAACTGCTGTACCAACGCAGACGCCCAGGTGAGCCAGACGGATCCTTGACGGATTCTGGGTCGTGGGGGGTGCAGTGGTCAACTGCTGTACCAACGCAAACGCCCAGGTGAGCCAGACAGATCCTGAGCGGAAAATGGGTGAATCTTGGGCGGATTCTTGGCGGATTATTGGCGGATACTTGGTGGTTCATGGTAGATTCTGGTTGGATTCTGGTTGGATTCTGGGCGGATCCTTGGCTGATCATGATCAAATCCTGCGGGGATTTAGGCCAAACTGAAGTTGCTTAGAGGAGGGTTAAAACCCGGAAAATCTGATAGAGTTTCAAAATATCATCTTTGCCTTACTAGTGCATTGCAATATTATTCACAGCAAACCATATCTTTCTCGTCGCATTTTGTCGGTATGTTTTATAATCAGCGAAGTTGTATCAATTTCAGGAAGGACTTTTGTTAGAGTATTTTGGGTTAGAAGAGGAGTTGCACCATCTTACCCTCTAGTGATCTGCCAGTTCCTCAAGCGACGCGGACCGGGCCCTCTCGTTGCGCCAATCTTGTACACGTTCCTAACTCTCATCAGGTATGCACGGTCAACACAGGCATAGGACGTGTCACTGTCTGCTCGTGACGTTAGGTCACATTACCCATATCCAAACAAAATTAAGACATCGTACGTGAGTCGTGGATACGACTCGCGCATTTGAATCTCTAGCGTAGCGTTAACAACGCTTGCGTCCACAACCAAACGATAAACTTGCATCCTCACCGTGCATGTAGGTGCGAGAAAGCCAGCAGAACAGCCAATGCCCTATCCTCTGCATGTATTGTACACGACGTTCGTAGTACCTACTCCTTCAGTTCTGACAGTGTGTTTCTCTCAGTGTGTCAGTGTGTGTCAGTGTGTCAGAGTGTCAAGTGTGTGACAGTGTGTTTCTCTCAGTGTGTCAGTATGTGTCAGTGTGTCAGAGTGTCAGTCAGTGTGACAGTGTGTCAGTGTGTGACAGTGTGTCAGTGTGTGTCAGTGTGTCAGTGTGTGTCAGTGTGTGTCAGTGTGTCAGTATGTGACAGTGTATCAGTGTGTCAGTCTCGTGTTCAGTCGTGTTTCTCTCAGTGTGTCCCTCAGTGTGTCAGTCTGTCAGTGTGTCAGTTGTGACAGTCTGTTTCTTTAAGTGTTCCAGCGTCCTCCTTCAGTGTGTGACAGTGTGTTTCTCTCGTGTTCTGACAGTGTGTTTCTCTCGTGTTCCAGCGTCCTCCTTCAGTTCTGACAGCGTATTTCTCTGACACTGACAGTTCTGACGGTGTGTTTCTGACAGTGACAGCGTGTTTCTGACAGTCATGACAGACAGTGTTTCTCTCGTGTTTGACAGTGTTCAGTGTCTGACTGTGTGTTTCTCTCGTGTTCCAGGGCAGTAGGATTCAGTGTTTCGAGCGGCATGGCTGCCACGGTGCGTGGTTTGAGGACCTCTGCACAGGCCACAGGTGAAGAAGGGCGTGTTTCAGCAAGTGTTTGGTACCATCCAGGGCTAGTGTGTGCGTGTTGAACAGTGGTCTTCCAAACTTCTCCGACGCGGTGGCCCCGCCGGGATGTCCTGAGGTGCAGCTGTGGCACCACTGTCAATGATTTTTAGTCATGTCTTAGCGGTAAAATGTTATGGTCGCTAGCGGCCCCTCAGCCGTAACAAAACTACCTCTCGGGACCTTCGCGAAGAATTGTACCCCAGTTCGGGAACTCCTGGTTGTAAGAATAAATTGTCTTGGTGAATGTAAATCAGCATAGGTGTGCCCACCCTGAGGCTACCCACTCAAACCACTGACACCTGTGCTGTTGACCCAGGCATTAGAAGGACTGTTGCCGTGGCTACAATAGGTTGTCATAATAGTATATGTGTCAGCTGTTCTACACTGGGCCACTGGCGGCTGGCTTCCGTGTTGTCTGGAAATTCGCATGCTGTGTAGGCAGTATCTGATAGTAGCGGCCTACAAATGTGCCCTTGTCTACTCGTATGATTAAGCGGAAGGGACAAAATGCGACTGGGAGGTGCCGTTATTCCGGAATTAGACTAATCTGCATCGCATGCTAGCACGTGCTCCGTCCAGATGTTGATACGAGTGTATTGTTTTGTTTGTATTAGCTAGTGCCATAGTATTACCGGCTGGTAGGAAAGGGCGAGGGATTTTCGCCTGATCAACTCAGTATTACGTATGACCTGTCATGTCGTGACCTGTCGTGACCTGTCGTGTTTTAGCTCGACTCACATCTGAAACATGTTCTTTGTCATTGTGTGCGACATAGTCTCACAAGGCGGTTGCTGTGGGCTGTGGGGCGATCGTGGTGTAGTGTGTGGAGTGTTTGTCTGGTAATTGGAAGGTCTCGGGTTCGAGTCTTCCCACATCCACCAACTTTTGCGGCTCCGAGTAAATCGACACATAAAGAGAGCGTTTCAAGGAGATTATCTTTGTCGGTTTCACGTCTATATCCTTTTTTCAGAAGATGCTATTGACAACATATGCATGTGACCATGCCAACTGAAATCGAGGGGGTCAACCTGAGCAAATAGATCATCAATATTACACTAACGTACCATGATACAGTCATAATCGGTCTGATTATTGCATTTTCTCTGAAAAGGAGGCATTTGTTTATCATCCCTATTGATTTCTAAAGAGAATGTCATGAGATCGACAAGACCTTAGGTCACCGATTACACGTCATATGACAATTACTTGTTAATAGGTAGGTATTTATGACCCGTTTAAATTGTATCAGTTTAAACCGCTTGGTCAAATCCAATGACTGTGAAACGTCCGCAATTTATTTGAGCTAAAGTCTCTTGACCTGACCAGGTGACCTAACCTTAGCTGATCCTAGGTTAAAACTCTCACGGACCTAGGTTATTGATGCCGGAGCACCTGTTCCAAGAAATGACGGCGGCAGGGGTGGTAAAGTGTTCTGTTCTTATGGATACAAAATGTTCTGTTCGGGTACAAAATGTTCATTCTGATAAAGTACCCGGG
>VOPJ01006255.1:0-14213 GCA_014673585.1 Semibalanus balanoides
ATCGCCTGTCCGTCCCTGTGGTCGTCGTCAACTCCGCCTTCCCATCGTTTAAGAATCCGCGTCACCTTGCCGTCACCTTGCCAGCGACAGCTCGGGCCGGACTCAGGTGGCAGCACCTACCATCCTCGGGCCAGACTCAGGTGGCAGCACCTACCATCCAAGCAGCGCCAGCAGCAGTCTGTTTCGCAGCACCGGACTGCGCATACAGTCCAAGAACGTTTCGCTGGGCGCCGCCGGCACTATGAGCGTGTCGTCAGAGCCGCTGGTGTCCTGAGGAGGGTCGGCCGGTGTTAGTCAGATACGAACGGTGACAGTGTCCCGGCATATGGTGCTATCGCGCTGGTGTCCTGAGGGGAGGTCGCCGGATTTAGTCATGATACGGAACGGTGGACAGTGGCCCGGCGCTTGGTTTTGTCGCTGGCGGAGGGTCGGCCGGTGTTTAGTCAGATACGAACCGGTGACAGTGCCCGGCGCTGGGTGTCCTGAGGTAGGGTCGGCCGGTGTTAGTCAGATACGAACGGTGACAGTGTCCCGGCGCTGGTGTCCTGAGGAGGGTCGGCCGGTGTCAGTCAGAAACGAACGGTGACAGTCATGTCCCGGCGCTGGTGTCCTGCGGAGGATCGGCCGGTGTTAGTCAGATACGAACGGTGACAGTGTCCCGTCTCAGGGGTATACATGTGAAGACAATTAACAGGCCGTGAGCAGTTTCCCGAATGGACGACGACGCTTAGCACTAGGTGAGGATTGGATCTAATAACGGTTCGCGGCTCCGACTGAGTATACAAGCTCTGAGGACAGTGACATTTCATCCATCTGACTTCAAGCCGGGGCAAAGTCACTAGATTCCTCAATCGCTTCCAAGGTGAATACATCAACCAACGATCTAACGAGGATAACAGAATATGAGTGCGGATTCACCCTGAACTCCCCGATCATGGCTCATAGCAGTCCACTGCAGCAGCTGGCGCGGGTGTACCCACCTCAGTGTCCTGCTCCTCCTGCTGCTGCTGCGGCGGTAGGCCGTCCTCGTCATCACCATCAACACCAGCGTCATAGTCCGCCAGCAGGTGCGGGGAGATGGTGGTGCCGTTCGTCTTCGCTATCTTACGGATCAGCTCCTCCGCTTCACGTGTCCGGCCCTGTGTGAGTAGCCAGCGGACCGACTCCGGACACCACCTGAAATACGGCGACAACGGGGTTAACGGTGTTAACAGGGCAAACAGGGCAAACAGGGCAAACAGGGCAAACAGGGCAAACAGGGCAAACAGGGCAAACATGGCAAACATGGCAAACAGGGCAAACATGACAAACAGGACAAACAGGACAAACAGGACAAATAGGACAAACAGGGAAAACAGGACAAACAGGGTAAACATGGCAAACAGGACAAACAGAGCAAACAGGACAAACAGGACAAACAGGGCAAACAGGACAAACATGACAAACAGGACAAACAGGACAAACAGGGCAAACAGGGCAAACAGGACAAACAGGACAAACAGGACAAACAGGACAAACAGGACAAACATGGTAAACAGGGTACACAGGGCAAACAGGACAAACAGGGCAAACAGGGTAAACAGGTCAGACATACTTCCCGCCGACCAACTTCAGACACAGCCTGGCACCGACTGAGTTAAAAAGGCTAACAGGCCAGATACATACAGCTAACGGGCACTGGCCGGAAAGCAGTTACTGCTCACTAGTACAGCTCAAGCTACTACTGGCTATAAAGAGTGACAACGAAATGGGAGTAACACATTTCCACTGCGGCTAGACACCGAGGTCAACATCCAGCGATGTAGACCAAATTACAGCTGTTTAGAGTTGATCGTCCAAACCGATAACCAGTCTTCACCGTCTGACTGTCAGTGTCTCCCCTCTGAGAACTGACCAGAATCCTGTGAGCAGCAGTGCCAGCGGTGCCGAGACCACCAGCTGCAGCTCCACCCAGTCACGGATGGCGTAACCCAGTCCGCCAGCCACCAGCGCACCCAGCGTCGTGAAGTAGTTAATGGCAATCCCGCACGGCACGCGCCAACGCTTACCCACCAGCTCCACCGCTGAAACGAGGCCGGGGTAACCATGGTAACAAGCACCGCTTACCCACCAGCTCCACCGCTGAAATGAGGCCGGGGTAACCATGGTAACAAGCCGCCGCTTACCCACCAGGTCTGCCACTTTAACCATCAGTGTCTCCTATGCTAATCAACCGCTGCTTGCGCACCAGCTGCTTTCTGCTGTAACAGATGTAGGCAGAAAAATGATAACCCGTCATTGCTTCCCTACAATCTTCACTGTTGTTTCACCAAGAGGGTAATAAGCAAGGTGCTATCATGTGCCCCTCTCTCTCCACCCGACTCCTAACTTCTCTCACCCATAACGAACGGTGTCTGGAACAATCCGCAGCTGGCCATTCCGAGCAGCACGCGAAGCACGCACACGCCGACGAAGCTGGTGCGCAGCAGCACGATCAGGTAGCCAGCCAGGTTCAGAAGCACCACGGCCAGCATCAGCGCCGCCTTGCGGCCGAACCTGCAAACACACAGTGGTGTCAGCCAGTCATCGGGTTACGCGCCGGTGGCGACGAAAGCCTGCGTGGAAGGCCTGGGCAGCGGCACGGCCACTGGCGCTGCTTAGGAAATGCAGGTCGGGTGAGACTGTCTCATGAAATGGTTCACACATCCTCAAACTACGGTCAATCGGAGAAACGATTACACCATGGCCGACTGATAGTAGCCGTCACTGGCTGACCTGGTCCGAGGCAGCTCAGCTGACTGACCTGGTGCGAGGCAGCTGACTGACCTGGTCCGAGGCAGCAGCTGGCTCACCTGTCACTGATGACGCCAAACACCACAGAGCCGAGCAGCACTCCCGCGAAGTACAGCGTGTTGGGCAGCTGCACCAGCGGCTGGTAGTGGCAGGTGAGGTTCCACTGCGGCACAGAAGGACCACGAGGCAGTCAGTACACTGTGACGTATTAAAGGTCAGGTTCCACTGCGGCACAGCACGACCATGGGTGTAACTTTAATGCAAAGGGGGGTTGGAGCTACAACCCCAATAATTTGGGAATTTAACATTACGCCTATGACGAGATGTGGTACAAATGAGCTCTAAACAACTAAGTGCATCCCAATGATTTTCAAAAAGTTACGCCTCTGAGCACGACCACGAGGCAGTCAATATACTCTGACGTATACATGTTACCATGTGTATATCGAACAGGGTATGTTCGGAAAAAAGATAACATCGGATGCATGTACTTGATGTTGGACTTATTTTTATTTCAAAAAGTAGTGGGTGGTGCAGCCTGTTAACCCGCCCCGTGCCCCACTCCGTGGGGGGGGGAGGGCTTTCGACGCTCCCTTCGAACTCGGCTCCTATGGGACGTAGACAAAAACCAAAAGCACCGTTCGAAAGCTTGCCAAAACGCATTTCGATAACATTTCGACATTTTTTCTCAAGTCAGTATTATGGTCACCAGAGGTTATTAAGGTCAGATTTAAGTTTTAGGACTTTGCTCCAGAAATCCAAAAATATCTCGGGAATTATGAAAGCTAGGAACAAACGGAAAAAGCAATCGAAGGCCCTTGCTAAAATGCAACACCCAGCGTATCCTCAAATTTGAGCTTAAGTCAATAGTTAAGGCTCCAGAGTTTATCAAGTTACGGTAAAAAAGTTATTTTTTGCAAAAACTGCTTTCACAAATAATTACATAATGCAGACAGGGCAATAATTTTGACGCCATCATGTTTGTCTTGTCAAGGCGCTTCAAATCATATGAATAATGTCCAAGTTAGGTCAGCATATAAATGTGGCCAGAGACGCAGCCAGACCTTCGGCAAGGGTGAAGGGCACGGCATCTCCAGAGGCCCCCTCGCCAAAGGGCGCCCCCGCCCCCGAAAATGTCACAACAATTAGTATCCCGGATTTAGGCCACGACATTTTTCAGGGACCCTAAAAAGTCGAAAAAAGGGACGTCGCCGATACATTTTTAGTGTGAAAGTCGGACCAATGTGAGGGGGCCAGCCAGGGGGCACGTGCCCCTCTGCCTCCTGGCTGCGCCCCTGAATGTGGCCTCAGGTCAGGGTCAAGTTGTGACCCAATTGGGTCATGCTGCACATTGAGTCGTGTCACGAAGAGACAAACACATTGGTGACAGTTTCACTTCTTTATGTTTATTTTGTCGCGAATTATTGGCAAACAAGTGTTTGTGACCTCGGATGAACTTGACTGACCCTGTAGGGATCACTGAACAAAAATTGCACCTGGGTCTTAAAAAATGGCCTATGATAACATGATGCAGAAATATCAAATAATTGGGCTGATAGCATGCGTATTGCGTATCCTCATAATCGGAAGCATTTGTATATTTCCCATTGACTTATAATGGGAAGGTCACGAAAATGACCCGACCTTAGGTCACCGATACACAACAGATTGAGATAACGGATTGTAGGTACCTATGACCTTATGCAATAGTGCGAGTACGATCGGTCAAAAACTGTAGCTGTGGTACGATCGCAAACTTTTTTGGAGGTTGGGTCACCTGACCAGGCCTGGTGATCAGACCGCAAAGTAAATATTTTGAAATGGGTTACAGCTCATTGTCGAAAAAGGGCGGCTTTCAGTCGGAGCACTGCCTTGTTATCCCGACAAAAACCAGACACCGAATCCGTCTGAACAAAGAGCAGCCAGCCGAGGCTGCATACGGTACATGCGTCACCAGATCAGCTGCCTGGCCATCTGTCGCTCCCACGGTCCGGACATTGACAGCGGGGTGATAAGGCCAGCGGTGAGACCGCCGCTCAGAGATACAGGCCCTGTGGGGATACAGGCCAACATAATGTAGACGGTATGGGTCGTATCAAACGTTGGCAAATGAGGGCGCAGTTCAATATCAGCGTTCGACGGTCACCTGGCCCACTGCCTGCCAGCCCTTCCGAAAAAAGTCGACACGGTTTCATTCCCGGGCGATCCTGCGTCTCCAGCCTTAGAAGCTTTCTTAACCCGGCATTGGCTGGATTGTTTGTTGTTTGGGGTTTTAGGGCGCAACAACGCCTTGGTTATGTTGCGTCCATAAATGGTCTCAGCCGAACGTCAATGGCTGGGGGGGGTCGCCCCCTCGTTATCTTCCGAACCAATAACCGCAGAGAGAGACGCTCAACACGGCAATGAAAGCTCTCAATGAGACACATCTAAAGCATACGCGACATTTTCAATATAATGTCTCATGTTAGGTCACAGTCAGGTCAAATGGCAAAATTAAGGAATTTGAATTTGTGGATCATACTTTCCACCCAAAGCCATATATTAAGACTATTATCGTACAAAGTGCTCTCAAAGGTATGATCTCTCGAAGGGCTATAATGCTAATTTGATAGATTTTAACTCAGCTCTTACCATGCAACGCCATAACTGTATGCTACGGAGTACGGGGCGCCACTCACTGAATGGCAGGAGAAGTGGTAGGCCTAATGTTAAAATTTGACATAATTGGGGGGGGGGCTCGGGCCCTCCCCAAGAGATATAAAGTTCCATCCCTGGCAGCACATGTGTACCGTAACACCGTTACATGACCGTTACTTTGCATATGTTTTACTTCTGACCTTCACCGCACTGTTCGCACCAACTGTATTATGTACGCCGATGCCATCAAGTCAATTACCGCGTGAAATGTACCGCCGACGCTGGCGCCCTTCAGGTTGATCTGGACCACCTTGCTGCGTGGTCGCGTGTCTGGCGACTGAAACTGAACCCAACCAAGAGCAACAGCATCTCATTTACTTTACGCAAACAACCTATCAGGTATCACTACCCACTGAATGACACCGTCTTGGAGCGTCGCTGTGCGACACGCGACTAAGCCGGAGTCATTCTCGACGCAAAGCTGTCGTTTGCATCTCACGTGGACTCCGCAGTGTTCAAGGCGAGCCGGATGCTGAGCCTTCTCATCCGCAGTATGCAGCTGCCACGATTCCGGCGAAACACGCGTTTCGACCACAAAGCTTTGATATGCGCCTACAACGCACACGTACGCTCTCCGCTCGAGAACGGCAGCGTAATCTGGGCTGGCGCTGCTGGTACCCATTTCAAGTGTCTCGAGCGTGTCCAGCACAAGTTTTTTGAAGTGGCTGGCCTCTGAATCAGACTGGCCCGGTACCGACCTAGGCTATGAGGTCTTACTCTTAGCTCATTTTAACATGTGCTCAGTGAAATAGATATTTATCAAGCATGCCATATTCTTTAAAAAAAAAATGTCCTGATCTCATGACGACATTTGGCTTGTCCGTGCCACCAACTCGCAGCTCCTCTCTCTGGGACATACCTTTTGCCAGGGTAAACACTGTCCTTCGTAGCCTTGTCTGTCGTGACCACCAACACATACCAACTCCTTTCTCAGATCCTGTACGCCCGCTGAGTACTTTACATCTAAGCATCACTCCTTTTAAAATCAGCGTCGGAAGGTTCACGAGTTGATGTGGCACGTACACGTGACTTACTGTGCGGCAGTGAGCTATGTATAACATGACGATGTATTCATTCGTGAAACCTGACCGACTGAGGTGTATCAACTAACATAACATAAACATCAGCGTTGGCGTAGTGCTGCGATCAGCACAGAGACGAGTCAAGTGAGTAGACACAGAGGTTTGGACAGACGTGAGATACGGGCGAAAATGGAAGAAATGGCCCAGATCAGGAAAGAACGGTGAAGAGCGCCCCAGATCTGAGTTAACGAGCTGATATCAGCAGAGAATACTGATATGAACGATTAGGAATGATCAGATACTACACACAAATCGGCGCTTCACAAGGCAACGAAGAATAGCGATGCAACGATGAGCAACGATAATAGCGATGTTAATTAACAATAATAATTACAATAATAATAATTACAATCATAATCATAATTACAATCATAATCATAATTACAATAATATAATTACAATAATCACATCTAACATGTAAACAATAAACATACTGATGGAAAATGCTCGATAGGTCAAAAAGCATGTAAAATAATTTCGTTAGGGTCAATAGACGCTGGGTGCATAAGCACCCAGCAGTTTGTCAACAAGAAAACGCCATTTACAAAGTATATTGAAAAAGATAGTGAACACCATATAGAGTGCGAGTATGATAAATTCATCGCTTTGCAGCACTTTTATCGAACCAACCACTTTCCCATCCACTCATTCTTTCTGACACATTCTCACCTGCGTGGCGAAGGACGTCTTGAACATGGAGTCGTCGAAGACGAACTCGGTGCAGGTGACTGTGATGTTGTTGTCGAACTCTGGATCTGTGCACGTGTCGCCCGTGAGGTTGTAGCGCCAGAAGCGGCGGCACTCAGAGTGGCCAGGGATGGTGAAGTTGGTGAAGGGTTGGCTGTACAGGGGTGCAGCGGCGTCATCGCAGCCGGGAACCAGGCACCTGGTGGACGACAGACGAGCAGCAGGGTGATAGGCAGACCATCTGACCGGCAGGGCAGACCCTCTGACCAGCAGGGCAGACCATCTGACCAGCAGGGCAGACCATCTGACCAGCGGGGGGATAGGCAGACCATCTGACCAGCAGGGTCATAGGCATACCATCTGACCAGCAGGGCAGACCATCTGACCAGCAGGGCAGACCATCTGACCAGCAGGGCAGACCCTCTGACCAGCAGGGTGATAGACAGACCATCTGACCAGCAGGGCAACCATCTGACCAGCAGGGGGATAGGCAGACCATCTGACCAGCAGGGTGATAGGCAGACCATCTGACCAGCAGACAAGCGAGTGGTGAGCAGAAAGATGCTCGACTGGACAGACCATTGGCATTTCATATACTGTTTAACAGGTAGGCCAAATAGTTGGGTTGGGTGGCATCAGTTGGCAATCAGTTGGGTAGTACAGATATTGATCGAGAAAGAATGTATATTTGCTCACATATTTTTTTATCGAGAAAATGCAACCAAATAAAGCCGAAACTATTAGCCAAAAAATTGCAATACCAACGGATGCTTCCAGATACTTTTTAACAGCTTAATGAAGTTGTTAACCATGATAACTACAGTCATATTTAGTCAAATCCAGACATTTCATTATGTTTTATGATTAACAAAGATATTAATTCCTCGAACTCACCAACTCCAGTCACCTTACGGCCTGGGAAATGGGAAGTGTTTGGAAAAGCTATGATATAATTAATCTTATGAGCTTAGAATAAGCTATATATTTGCCCTTGAATGGGTTGGAGAAGCCAAGACCCAACACAAACAAACAAGGCCCAGCTGCTTTCAAACAGACAGACAAGAGCCAACTGCTGAGAACAAGTATAACACATATTAAAAGGTTGAAAGTAAATAGAAAAGCTGATGACTAGCATTTAAGGTCAATGTATCTACAAGCTTTACTTTTAGTAAACAACGTTCTTTTAGTCATACAACGACATCCGCAATACATACGGTGGCTTTCATGTCGAGGTGATAATGGAAAATGACACAACAAAAATACTGTGGCAAGGCAACGGATAAGGATCAGGATGGTTGAGTAGATATAGGATGCAGGACTGAGCGATGCATCCTATATCTACACCATGCATGCACATCAAAACACACACACACACACACAAGAAGGCTGAAAGTTAGCATGCTGTTATGACCCAGACTAGACTGTGGAGCAAGGCTATATAAACAAGTCCATGGATAAAGTAAATATGGATAAGTAGCCCCGCCCACTCTCTATTGTAATCGGCGACCACGCGCAGCCGCTGCCGTTTCCTGAACTACAAAACGACAGCTAGTACGCGGCTCTGTGGTCGCTTAATCGCGTGTGATGCCTATCGATACCTATTTTGACCATGCAGGTATATGGAATAAATAATAATGGCTTTAGTCACACCTAGTGTTATGCGCAATGGTAGGCATCTTCCGTTACTCCGTTACTAACGAAACTACTTTTTATGTAACGGAGTAACAATCTCGTTACTTTTTAGAGAAAAAAAAAGTTATTTATAATCAAGTCTGTAACTTCGCTATTCCGTTACTTTTGTGTTGAGATAGTGGGCCGGCGTGAAAAGGACGGGCAACACTAGCGGGAAAAATAGAGGTAACATGTACAAACTAAAATATTACCGAACGAATCCTTTAGGGCCATCTGAGGTCAGTGACATCGGTTAACCTGAGTGAGAACATAACTTCAGTGGAACATATTATTATGCAAAATGAATACCAATTTTGGAAATTAGCACCACAAAATACCCTGGAAATTGCCAGAGACCAAACAAGCAATCTCAGGTCATCAGCAGTCACATTTCACAATCTCAGCGGGAACCATAAATGTCACCAAGTAACGCCTTGTTCATATCTTCCTGGACAGAAAATACTCGGAACGTGCACAAGTTCCAAGCATCGAAACTAAGAGACGCCGCTGGCGTCTGACGCGACGTTCAGAAACAGATCATAGATCTCGGGTCATGGATAGAAGAGGTTTGCAATTTGTAAAGTACGTGTCACATCATTATAAAGTATGTTACTGAACAGTGAACATGTCATCGCAATCGGTTCATAAATACGCTGGCTATTCCCGAAAAACCGAGGGGGATGACACCCTTCCCCTGCACTGGTGAGTGTTATATTAACCCTTGCCCGGGTAGGGGGATTGCCACCCCCTCGTTTTTCAAAAATAACTCACGTATTTATCAACCGATCGCAATGCAACTTTCAGTATCATAATTTTGAGCAATTTGACACATACTCTGAAAATTTCGAACTTCCAACTTTCATGACCTCTGACCTATGACCTGTTTCTTAAGGTCATATCAGGCGCAACTGGCGTTCCGTAGCATCGATCCTAGTTACATGTGCAGTTTCCGAGTGTTTGTTGTTCAGGAGCAATATGCAAAGGTGTTTCCAGGGGACAGTTGTAACCTCCGCTGAGATTGTGACCTCGACTAACATTTTCTGAGGTCAACCGAGGTCACTGACATCCGATGACCTCATATGACTTTTTTGACTTCTGGTCGTTACAAGGACCGTTTGTGACGCTGATATTTCAAATCTGGGATCCATTTTATAAATGAATCCCAGATGTTCCGAATGTTCCACTGGGGTCACGCGCTTCCACAGGTCAATCGAGGTCACTGACCTTAGATGACCTTGACCTGACCTTAGTATAATTTGATTGTTTTTAGGTCATTTTGAGACCCCGATTATAAATTGCCCATGTATTATGCAAACTGAGATGCTCCTTCACCATTTTGGCTCGATCAGTGTTCAATTTTCACACATATACGATTTGTGACATTTGGGTCATTGACCTGACCTCAGAGGTCGCGTATTGACCCAGGAACTTCAATTGCGGTGTAAATGACTTCCTCTCGTCACAAACAACACGCTCGTTTTTTAATCGGGGCTCTAGCTCAATTAGGGGCGGAACGCCAAGAGGGGTCGTACTTCCACCCCCCCCCCCCCCCTACCCTGACACGCAGTGTTTTTTGCCGTACCCGGGCGAGGGTTAAAGTAACGGAGTAACGGACTGAAGTAACTTCCGTTAACTTATACTTAAGACCATTATAAGTCAATTGAGAAACATTCAAATGCTTTCTTTGCTTTTCTTGCTTTTACATGCTTTCATTTTTCTTTTCTTTTCGACGATATCAGTCCATTTCCTTCTGGATAATGTTATCATGGGATATTTTGCATGATCCATGGGTAGGTTTTGCTCAGTGACCCTTACGGGGTCATCTGAGGTCATCCGAGGTCACCAACACCTTTTTGTCAATAACTCTGGATATAATGCAGATAGAGAAGTGCAACTTTTCCCAATGTTTTTGTCTCGTCAAGAAACATCTCTTGATATGAAACATGACCTACTTGGGCCACCACTTGACCTTGACCTGAGGTAATTTGTTAAGTTGACCTGACATGATAAAATTTAACAAATTTCAAAGCGCCTAGACGAGACAAACACGATGGTGTAGATAGTATTGCGTTATCTTAAATAGGTAAGTTAATTGCAAAAATATGTTTTGCCTAAAATCAGCATTTTTTACTTTAATGACCTCTAGAGCCTAAACTATTGACCCGAGGTCAATTTTGATGACAATCAGTGTGATTGCAAATTTAAATGTCTAGCGATTGACTTTAGACCGTTTGTTTCTAGATAGCATAGTTTCCGAGATATTTGGGGGTTTCTGGAGCAATGTCCTAAAACTGGAAAATTTTACCTTCAATGACCTCTGGTGACCCGAGTTTTGACATGAGCGAAAGAATCTGAAATAGTTTTGACATTATTTTTGATAACCGTTCAAAGTGCATTTTTTGTCTACGTGCCATAGGAGCCAAGTTAGAGGGGTTGTTCAAACACCCCCAGTCAGGCAAAGGAAATGCAGAGGCCCAAGTGGGGCACGGGTTAAGGCCTTAAAATTGTTTGTTAGCAGACTTTAAGGTAAAGGAACTAAATTTATCAGGAACTGATTGGTCTGCTAATGGTTTCCAAAATTAGCGGAAATGCTAATCTGCTAAATTAAAAGTTAGTGCTGCTAATTAGCAGTTAGCAGATAAGCTGAACTGTGCCCACCACTGGTTGCTTGCAGAATGTAATGCAATAAGGAATGACAATCCAAATAATAAGAAGCTTGGTAGGATAAGGTGCTTGCATACACATTATAGCATCCATATTAGTTACCTGTAATAGGGCACATATGTCTGGAAGATCAGCGCAACTACACCTGGGACAGTAGCAATAGTAGTTGCTGCACATAAAAAGCAATAAAACACCACCTGGTAGCGACCAAATCCACCAATCTCAGCGAGTATCTTGTCAAAGTCAATTTCATGACGAGGCATGGTCAAAACAATTGTTAGACCTGAAACAAAAAACATGTTTTAGGATACATTTTGTGCAACACTCAAAGCAATAAAGAAATAAAGCAATGAAGCAATGAAGTTCTAACCATGATAACCTATCCCAGGATCATTAGGTAGGTACCAAACATTTTAAGCACTTCAATAAATAAACATTTTGCAACTTTTTATTCTGTAGGTAGGTCAAGGTACCTGCCTGTCTAGGTAGGTACCTGTAGGTAGGTAATGTGATTTATTAATGACATAAAATGAAACAAAACTAAAAATGACTGACTGACAAAGACAGTCAACATTTAAACAATAAATTGCATATATTATTTCATTTCACGCCACACACGCACAATTAATTATTTCAGCCGCCCTTGGCCCAATGCACCCCACGACCGAAAGTAAAGTCAGGCTAAGTATATAAGGCCTAGGAAATGATAATCAAGGTAATTCAAGTATTAATTTGATATAAATACTCTGATCTACCTACCTCAACCCACGGTAGATAAAACACCCAACCTCTCTGACTTTTGCTCTGACTTTCAACCCAGCCTCCACCAATCTCTCTGTGATCTCTGTTTACTCAGGATAACTAGAACACAGGGTACGGTCATTTGGCAGCAGCTCTACATCGGCATATCTGGCGCTTCTGAGACATGCAGTATATTATTATTTATTTTTCTTTCAATGACGTCATATTACAATGAGTAATGCTATAATTATTATTTAATTAATTTGTTTTAAAATGTCTAAGCTAAATACAATTTCAATAATATTGTTTATAATAATTGTGGTAATTTAGTATCAAAATAACCTTAAACGTTTTTTTTCTTTCTTTAAATGACGTCACTTATGGACTACTCCAGCGGAAGCCACTGAATTTGAAACGTTCTAAAAATCGCGAATCGGCTTTTTCAAAATAACTTTTGATATATGTACGATATAGTAAAACTGATTTTACCATTGTGTTTTTCTCGTCGAGACGCATCTAAAAATATATTTGGTGAACAAGTTAGGTATATCCGCAAATTGACCTAAGCCTGAGGTCACGTCAAGGTCAAATTATAATATGAGTTGATTCTTTCTCGAAACAAGTCCAATACAATGGTAAAAACCACATCGCTCTATCTTGATTTTTGGTAAGAGTTATGAGAAAAACCATACGTGACCTTGGGGGTCACCTGAGTTCACCTTGTGAGGTCAAGAAACAGAAAGGTGACGTAAGGGCCCTTGCACTTGGCAACAGGGTGGTGATTCCGGTGAATACTGGTCAAATTAAGCGATTTCTATGGATTTATGCGTGTTTTAAAATTTTTGCCCATTGACTTATAATGGGGAGGTCACGAAAGCCCTACCTGACCTTAGGTCACCGATATGAAAAATTCGAGATATATCCACTGTCGGTACTTATCACCGACATAATCTACTGGGAGTTTCAAACTGTTTGCTCTATAATTTTGGCTGTGCACGACGCGCAAACATGTTTGGATTTAGGGTCATCTTGACTCTTGACCTGGTGGACCTGAACTGACAAGACCGAGTTCAGAGTTGTACAGTATTTGTGTTAATTAGTTTCTTCACCAGCTGTGCCAATTTAGTGACGCTGCGTGCCGTCGTTTTATGACTTTCATTTAAAACCTCGGTGGGAGGGTGGCGGAAATCAACCACCGTGAGTACGCGTTCTAGGGCAATACCCTTTCACATAAGACCGATATTTAACAATGTTCTATGCAAGCCAAAGGGCAAGTGACCTGGTATGGATATAAAGGGATGTGGCTTTCGTATGGTTGCTTACTTTTTCGTATCAACTCTAACTCATCGTTAATCGCGTTTGAATTTTGTTCCCGAATTACTGCATCTTCATAGGGTTAGCATTAGTGAGGGAGAGAAAAAAAAACTTCCAGCTTTGGTGACGTCACCAAAGCTGGAAGCTACCAATGCCCTTGACTGGGGGCCGTGTTTACTTTCGTAGGCTTGCTGCTATGCACATCCAAGGTCGTTGGTGGCTTCACATCACGAAAGATACAAGCGACGTAATTATTGCTACCAACTGATCAAAGGGAAATTTAGTAGCAGTGTAGGGAATGCTTACAAGAATCACATTTTTTCCTATATAAATATTAAACATCCAATGAAATAAAAATAACAACATTTTTCCACAGCTGCCATTACTAACCAGAGCCAGAGGCGTAACTTTTTGAAAATCATTGGTGTTGCACTTAGTCGTTAAGAGCCCATTTCTACCACATCTCGACATAGGCATAGTGTTAAATTCCAAAATTATTGGGGTTGTAGCCAGGGCCTCCTCTAACATGTTAACTGGGGGGGCTGCAGCCCCCCCCCAGTGAAGCCGCCAGCCCCCCAGTCGAGC
>VOPJ01006256.1:0-14202 GCA_014673585.1 Semibalanus balanoides
GCCGGCCCTCTATACACCAACTCCTCTGCCGGCCCTCTATATACCAACTCCTCTACTCGCCCTCTATACACTAACTCCTCTGCCGGCTCTCCAGGTCCCGGCGTGAACGAGACGATGAGTGGACGCCGCAGGGAGGAGGGTGACGGCAAGGTGAACTTTTCGTTCGACCGCGTCTTCCCGCCGCAGACGTCACAGGCCGACGTCTTCGAGGAAATATCGCAGCTGATCCAGGTCAGTAATGAACGTGTCGTGTTATCGACCAGGGCGTGTCATTGCTACACAGGTAGCAGCCGTTGACGGTTAATGTCTAGCTATAACTGTCCAGTGCTGGTTAGTGGTTCGGGGTTGCTCGTGGGCGCCAACTTACCCTAAGTATCAGTTGGGGTGCCCTTATTTGGCGCAAATTAGCATATGACCAGTCAGTTGGTTCCATCCCAGGTCCAGCAATGCTGGGCTGCCTGTATGTGCAGAGTGTATATTTGCGATGACCCTGTCCGTCTGTGTACCGCAGTCTGCCCTGGACGGCTACAACGTGTGCGTGTTCGCGTACGGCCAGACCGGCTCCGGCAAGACGCACACGATGGAGGGCGGACGCGACGAGCAGATGCAGGGCATGATCCCGCGCGCCGTCACACAGATCTTCGACGCCTGCGCCGCGCTCAAGGAGAAGGTATCCGGCTGACTGACCGACTGACCGACTGACCGGCTGACGTACTGACTGACTGACCGGCTGACGGACTGACCGGCTGACGGACTGACCGGCTGACCGGCTGACGGACTGACCGGCTGACCGGCTGACCGGCTGACATGCTGACAGGCTGACAGGCTGACAGGCTGACAGGCTGACAGGCTGACAGGCTGACAGGCTGACTGACTGACTGACCGGCTGACGGACTGACGGACTGACCGGCTGACCGGCTGACCGGCTGACGGACTGACCGGCTGACCGGCTGACGGACTGACCGGCTGACAGACTGACTGGCTGACTGGCTGACTGACTGACTGACTGACTGACGGACTGACGGACTAACCGGCTGACCGACCGGCCGCAGAGACGGCGCAGCCAGTAGGCTGTCGCCGCGCTGGAATGCTGGGGTTGCATAATTAGGCAGGGAACACTGATGATAAGCTCAGGCAAGAGCAGCTGTTAGTGGATTTAAACGGTGGATACCAGCGCTTAAACTTTGCTTATTGTGTCGATTTTACTTAATTATTTCGGTCCATTTGTACCTGTAATTATTCAGGCGGATATGCAGCATAACATGTTCACTGTTTTTGTGACTTGTTCAACCTGTCACCGTCTCGGGTGTAATGCTAAATTTTTAACATACAGGAACAATACAATCCGATAAACGCGTTTCGACACTAAGTCTTCGTCGGTATCGTTAAAATACACAAAGATAAGATATACACAAAGTACACAAAGATAGTCGTCACTATCGGTAAATACACTAAGACATCTTTGTGTATTTTACCGATACTGACGAAGACTTAATCTGTCGAAACGCCTTTATGGTACTGTATTGTTCACTATGTTTACAACCTTGTCTCAACTGCAATAGTAATGTGAACTGTTCACATAATGTTGACCGTTTGTCATGTGCTCGCCAGGGCTGGTCCTACACTCTGGAGGCCAGTTTCCTAGAGATCTATAACGAAACGATCCGTGACCTACTCAACACGTCCAAGGAGAAGCCCACGTACGAGATCCGCATGAAGGAGAACAAGGCCAACAGCAAGACGACCAAGGAGGTGTACGTCAGCAATCTCAAGGTAGGTCGCTGCAGCCGCCGGCTGGACTCTGCAGACCGTGATAGTGTCAGCTCAGTGAGGGCTCACCCGTAATTCAGTCTGTCCGCGCACCACCGCGCCGGTCTATTTGGCGTATGGTGGACGGATACATTAACTGACGTGTCACCTCTGCATTGCAGCTCAGATTTGTGGACTGGTTATCCGCGTGTTCTTTCCAGCAACTGTCCATCAGCTGTGTTTCTGCTGTTCACGCGGTGCGTAGTCCGGCCGTCCACTGACTGACGCCCCCCGGTCAGGTGGTACCGGTGACGGAGCAGGCGGACGTGGCCACCCTGCTGGAGCTGGCTGTCCACTGACTGACGTCCCCCCGGCCAGGTGGTACCTGTGACGGAGCAGGCGGACGTGGCCACCCTGCTGGAGCTGGCAGTCCTCTGACATGACTCCCCTCTCCGGCCAGGTGGTATACCGGTGACGGAGCAGGCGGACGTGGCACCCTGCTGGAGCCTGGCCGTCGACCTGACTGACGTCCCTCCCCCCTCTCCCTCTCGGCCAGGTATGGTACCGGTGACGGAGCAGCGACGTGGCCACCCTGCTGGAAGCTGGCTGTCCACTTGACTGAACCGTCCCCTCCGGCCAGGTGAGTACCTGTGACGGAGCAGGCGGACGTGCACGCCTGCTGGAGCTGGCTGTCCACTGCTGACGTCCCCCCCTCCCCCGGCCAGGTGGTACCTGTGACGGAGCAGGCGGACGTGGCCACCCTGCTGGAGCTGGCACGGCAGCAGCGCGCCGTCGCCGCCACCAACTGCAACGAACACTCGTCGCGGTCGCACTCTGTGTTCACGCTGAGGCTGGACGGACGGAACTCTCTCACCACGGAGACGTGTCACGGTGAGTTACCTGTTGAAGCGGCAGTGGCGGTGGCGGCCGGCTGATCGTGGCCACTCATCACTACCGCTGCCGTGTAGGCTGCGGCATACTCTGGACACTGGGACGTGACGTCAAACCTCGCCGCCGCTCAGCTGCCGGTGGCTCCGAGTATGTGACGCTGTGTGATGTGGATGTGATGCGGCGCTGTGTGACGCTCTGTGACGTGATGCCACTGTGTAATGTCATGTGGTGCTGTGTGACGTGATGACACTGTGTAATGTTTTTTCTCTTATGTGTGTGTTTTTTTTTGTTTTTTTTTTTTCTCTCATTTTTTTTTTAGCAAGCAAGCAAGTGTAACATTTTTTTATTCTGAGTAGGGGAATGGAAGTGTGTGTGGGAGTGGGTGTGGCTAGGGGAATTGGGTGTGGGAGTGGGTGTGGGAGTGGGTGTGGGAGTGGATGTGGGAGTGGATGTGGGAGTGGGTGTGGTGGTGTGCACTGTGTGCTCCGTTGCTCCGTGTGCTCCATGTGAGCCCCGGTGTGAGCATTTGTGAGCATTTGTGAGTGTGGTGAGTGGTGTGAGTGTGTGGTGTTGTGGTGTGGTGAGTGGTGTGAAGTGTGTTAGGTGTGTGATCCGTGTACGATGTTGTGTGGTGTGTTAAGATGTTTAATGGTGTGTGAGGTGTATATGCATGCTCTGTGGCATAATGTTAAAAAATGGTATTCATTTATCCCCATAGCACCTAACTGATAGTCAGTTCTGGGATTGAGTAGGCGCAGTTTGCCTATCTGCCTGCTTGAATCTCAAAAACAAAGCATTTACTAATTACAGGTTGGCGGCTATCCTTCCAGCAAAAAAATAGAAAAAAAAAAACGGGAGTGATGTGACCTAACGTGATTGAATATCCATCATCTTATTAAACTCTTCTGGTTATTTAACCGTAGTCAGTTCCACATGGGCATAGGAAGGCACTCCTGCCTACCGTATTAATGGGAAGGAAAAATGTCAATGTGGTGCTGTGTGACGTGTGATGCTGTGATGTGGAATGTTGATGCGCGCTGTGTGACCGCGTCTGTGACGTGAATCCACTGTGTGATGGGTCATGTGGTGCTGTGTGACCCCTGTGATAGCTGTTGATGCCCGATCGAACGATTAAAGAGGCAAAAGCAATCGCTGCGTGGAGAAGCTTATGTTCAGCCAGCTCAACCGCTTTACTCCAATTTCGGAAGTTTGGTCCCGAATCAAGCGGATAGCAGGACGATCAGCTCAGTCCGCTTGCAGTTTGAGAGTGGGCGGAAGGGACATACACTGCACCCAGCAGACGTAGTAACGTAAATCGGGACGAGCGTTACGTGATCGAGGTCGCGGTGATGCTCCGAAATGTGATTTTTGCGCCGCGGCATCGTGCTCGCTGTGAAGCGGGTCGGGTGTTAATTTTTAAGCCACTCCGAGACACTTTTGATTTTAATGACTATTCTTAACGATGCAGAGCCGTTCGAACTCAGCTATAAGCGCCCTGAAGGTGTGTGTGCCGGAGGGCCCCAGAACGCGGTCCAGCAACGAGATGCTTGGCCATCATTCCTCCGTCTGGCGCTTGGCGGCGCTTCTCTCGCCTCTGTTCACTCCCTCTGGGAGAGAGGGCATTTACCCAGATGCATGGCGTGAGGCTATTATTTCCTGTGTCCTGAAGGCAGGGAAGAGCGGATTCGAACCTTCTGCACCTACCGTGCCAATTGCTACTGACCTCGTCCTAGGGAAAACTGTTGGAAAGATGGTAAATGGTGCGACTACTGGTTCGTGAGCGTCACATTTTTTCTCCAAAACGCCCAGTGTGGTTTTATGGAAACACCGGGAGCACGGTCGACCACATTTTAGTTCTCTTTGATACCGTAGGGTAACGTGCACAGTTTTAAGCAGGGCAGACACGTTGGTGCCTCTTTTTCGATTATCGAGGCCGGCGTACGACACCACGTGGCGCCTCGGTATCCTTCTGTGAAGCTTTTTAAGTACGGGTATCCGTGGTTTACATGAGCTTTTTCTTAAGTCTCATTTTAGCAGATCGCTTTCGTTCAGCAGTTTCGTGTGGGAACCAGCTCTCGGAGAGATTTGTGCTAGGTGTAACGGACGTTCCACAAGCGGCGTTCTGAGTGTGGGCCACTTTTGCTGTGATGGATTAACGACATTGGTGATTTCCTCTCCCCAACGTATCGGCAGAAGGTTGTTTGCTTGACGACTTCTCAATCTGGTTGAGTGCGTGAGTACTCGTTGGCAGGAGGCAGTTGCAGATGGCTGTGTACTCGTTGTGTGAGAGGCTGGAAGTACGTCAATGGGATGAAAATTCTCTACTGGCAAGACGGTGGCAGTTGGCGACTTTTGCACCGGGTCGTCGTGGCCCTGCCCCCGATTTGTCCGTTTCGCTGCACGGCGAGTTATCGCCAGTGCGGCAGAGGTGAAGTTTTCCTTCGGGATGCCCTCATATGGATAGTCGCCTCAACGTAGCAAGTCGCAATCTGAAACACCTTCGTGACAGTGCTTTAAAGTTCTTGGTCAATTTTTGACAAGTGTTGTTCGCCGCGGACTTATTATGGTGAATCGGAGCACGTTGATGCTTTTGTAATCGCTCCTTAGTTCGATCGGGCCGATTACGTTGCTTTATTTATGTCATGCCGTCTGACTCTGCGTAAACGCACTCTTTGATACGTCCATATCCAATATCTGCCGTTGTCAGGCATGTGCAACCGGTCGTTCCGGTCCCACCGCCAAGTGTCAGTCATTGCTTGCTGAGCCCAATGAGCCGGTCTACTCGGCTTATTTGGTAGACAGCTACTGGGCTGGAAGGTACGGCGCTTAACAGCTGCGCCAAATTCCCAGCTCACCGACTACGAAGCCGTATTCTCTAGAGCTACCTTGTCTGTCTTTGGAGATAGGGTAATGACGACGTGTTAGCTCTGTAACCCTTCTGTGTGCGTATGCGGACGTTCTTTACAGAATGCCGAAATAGAAATCTGCGCGAAAGTTATGCGCGTGGATTGCCTGTCGACCCTCCGTTGGCAGCTGATCCCTGCCCACGGTTGACGGTCGCCCTTTCGGAAAACAAAGAAGGATTTTGGTCCCTCCTGAGGTCTTCAAAGCAAAGCCCTCGAGCCACATTGCTTCTTATGCCGACGCACAATTGCATTTTATACTAGAGGGTTCTAAAACTGACGAAGGTGTGGGCTGTGCTATTTGTTTGCGGTCAACACCAGTCTTGTTACTGTTCCAAAGACATTTGTCCGTTTTTTAGCATCGGAGTTGGTTGGCAATAATAAAACATTTATGTTTTTATTGAGGTCGAGAGCGGGTGTATCTCACCCTCTGATTTATCTGACTCCTTAAGCAGTCTTCTGCAATTCAATCCTTTTACCCTTGCACGACCTTGCTCAGTGGAAATTTGCAGCGCCCTTCACGACTTAGGACGGCAGCAAGGACGTAACCTTTTGTTGGATCCCAGCCACGTGGGTATTGCTGGCAACGAAATGGCAGATAGCCGCTGCAAAGCGGTGCTGAGCAGAGGACATGTTTGCGCCGGTTTCCACTTCCCTGCCAGAGATCCTCTTATCCGGTCGCTGCTACTTTCCTGTTTGATAGATTGGCAGCAGACTTGGAGCAACCTGCCGGAAAACAAGCTGTTTGCTATCAACCAAAACTACGCGTGGCAGTCAATCCTTGCGCAAATGCAGGCGAGACGAAGTAGTCTTTGCCACGCTCACACAGGACACACCTTCATGCGACGTACAATGGCTACCTTCTGTGGCGGTGCCGAAAGGCAGTTGCTCCATGATGTGGATCCTGCTTTCGGTAAGCAAATGTCTTGATTGATTGTCCTCACTTGGAGGGGAGAGACGGAGATGGTTTCGGGATGACGGCTTCTCGGCTGACCCTGGCAGGTTGCTTGGGGACGACGTCCGTTTTTATAGACACGAGGACCTCTCTTCGCTTTTTATCGCTTGCTTCTGGACTATCAGTTGTATACCATTCTGCTAATTAGTTAGTCTGCGTTCGGCGCGATACTAGCCTCGTTGTTTGCCGCGCCCATAAAAAAATCAATCAGTCAATCACGTGTGAGTGCTGTGTGATGTCATACGGCGCTGCGTGACACCCTGTGACGTGATGCCACTGTGTGATGTCATACGGCGCTGCGTGACACCCTGTGACGTGTGACCCGGGCAGGCTCGCTGAACCTGGTGGACCTGGCCGGCTCAGAGCGCCTGAAGGAGTCCGGCTCCCAGGGAGATCGGCTCACCGAGACCAAGAGCATCAACAAGTCGCTGGCCAACCTCGGCAACGTCATCATGGCGCTCGGTAACAAGGTCAGAAGCCGCAGCACCGGGGCAGCGACGCGGACGGGTGGGGAACAAGGATCCATCAGAAACTGGGATCGTATAGCCACATTAAAATAAACGGCAGGCATTTTGCTGCTTTGGCACCCTAAAGGTGTGTGATGCAGGTGGTGTCTCTGGGAATGTTCTATGCCTCAATGTATGTAATTGCAACTACTGTTCACGTCTGACCCGACCTGCCCCTGTCTGACCCCACAGCAAGACCACGTGCCATACCGCAACTCGAAGCTGACCCACCTGCTTCAATACTCGCTGGGCGGCAACAGCAAGACGCTGATGTTTGTGAACGTGTCGCCGCGTGTCGACTGCGCCGCCGAGACGCTCAACTCGCTGCGGTTCGCCGCCAAGGTGAACCAGTGTCACATCGGCACGGCCACGCGGCGCACCAAGTGAGTAGCGGCGCGGTCCGCTGGCGTCCCTCCCGGAGACGTGGGCGGTGTCCGACTCCCTGCTGCTGGCGTTGGCCGGGACCTGCGGCCGCTCTCCGGCGCCGTGCTCGCGGGTCGGCGGATGTTGGGAGGAGATTGGGAGGCTTGGGAATCGCCGCCTCCTGTCCACCTCCGGCCTGATGTGTAGAGGTGCCGTGGTATATGTGTGTGGATGTGCGTGTGTGAGTGGGTGTCGGCCGTGTGACGCTTCACCGCGAGACCGTCATTGATATCAGCAACAGACGCCGCCCGCCGGGGTCCTGAGGACCGCCACCCCCAGCCAGCAGCAGCAGATCGCTGCCTGGCAGCTGTGTGCCGCTGCGGAGGTGGTCGCTGCGCTACCTGTGCTTATTCTAAGCGTCTGCAGTCACGTGTGCTTATTCTAAGCGTCGTCTGCAGTCACGCTCTTTTCACTTACAGTAGGGAGGGCATCAGTTAGTATTGTTTGGTAGATTCGTCTTCAGTTATTGGTTTGTCTTACCGCGCTGTCAGCTGCCCGAGTAGTGTAGTGGAATACACCGTGTAGTATATAATACGCCGTATATATTAGAGGTAGCGTCTCCGATACCTTGATAAGATCGCTGCATAATATAAAGATTCTGTTATAATCGATACGCAACATCACAAAACGCTTGTTATTCGTCCCAAGCCTGGATAACATAAATTTTATCTGCGACAAACATTCTTTCGTATGGGCGCCACATAACCATTGAGTTGAGGCGCCCTTGAGCCCAAATCATCATCATCAAACATTCTTTCGTATACTCTTGCGGGGTATTTCGGCACGTTGGCATGTGACGAGTAACATGCTCATAAGCCGGATGTTTGATCATGGTTGGCTGGGAAAACGATCCAGTTGTATCTCATACATCGCTTTAATACATTTGGGAATACACTTGCCTGTTTGTGTTTGTGGTAGGAAGGAGCCTTATATGGGCGCCATGATGGGACCGTTGTCGGAGCGCCCTAAAACCCCAATCATCATCAGCAAGGAGCCTTATGCCATTTTCCTTGCAGTGGTGCTTTTTAGTAGCAAATATGTTTCGAATATTGGTCGGAAGGATGTCATGATCGGTCCAAGTAATATATACTCTAGGAGCTGATGTTCTAGAGGTTCAAGATGAGTCCGTATACTTATATCCGAGGAAGTTCCGAACGCGAGAGACAGCTAAGTGCAGAGTGCCGTGTTTGTGTAAATAGTTTATTTGGGACATGCCGTCATGGTGGAACACAGTGAACACACACTGGCCTGACAGCTGCGGGGAGCCGGCCGGCCGGTCGGAGGGGAGAGAGACAGCCGGTGAACTCGCCGTCCCTCTGACCGAGCGGAGACGGAGAGACAGGTGTTCGGCGGCGCCCTCCCCGACTGACCGACCTGCCGCCGACCGCAGAGAGCACTCAATGTTTGGCACAGGGTTCCCTCCCTCCCTCCCTTCCTCCCTCCTCCGGAGAGCGACACTCAGCAGTGCCCGGCCGGAGAACGCACGCGACACAGCTCTCCGCCGAAATAAATACACACTCGTGCAGCGAGTACAAACACACTTGCATACGGCTGAATCGTGGAAAATACGTGGCAGCTACCTAGATCGCACTAGCGTTCGTTCGCATGTCCAGTCCACAAGTACGCACGTGTTGTCATGAGTAGACTGACAGACGTTGGGCCGTTTTGTCCGCGTGACGTCACCGTAAAAACGCACCGCCTGCGCCGGGCGCCCCTACCTGAGACGTCTGCTACCGTCTGGACTCGGCACTGGCACGCGTATTTTGGTCTACCGCATTCGAATTGCCACCGGCTTGGGGAGACAGTCAGTCAAAAATATATACATCGCTTTGATATTTGGTGTGGGCATCGTCCATACTTGGTTGTCCAAAAGTATCTTTTTTTTTCTTTCTTTTTTTTCTTCACATCACAATTTGAAAACGTATTAAAAAACCGGAAGATATATTGGAGAACCAAGGATACGATGCCCAGACCGAATTGCAAAGCAATATCTATATTTGTGACTGACTCATGTCTCCGGGTCTCCCTAAGACTGACTTATGTCTAGCCGGTTACAATTAAAATGCGGGAAACCGAAATACGCACCCGGCACCGCTGGACCTGGGAGACGGGGTAGGGGCAGCCCGCGGCGCCGCTCGCACAGAAATGCAGAGGTGAAGGAGATATGACTGACCTGACAGGTGACGGCAACCGGACTACCCGGACCGGACCGATACGTGCATACCTGACCTGCCCTGAGGTCAGACACTGTGACTCGAGTGCTATCACTGAACACTGGCCCTTGATGGCCGCGCGAAACGAGTATTGACTGCGTCTCCCCGGCATGGGAAGCGGCTCCGTCGCCCACACACGCACCAAGCAAGTATAAAGGACGAGGTACGACAGACGACAGGCGGCCGGCCCGCTGACCGACCCTCCCGCCCGCCCGCTCACACATGACCCACTCTCTCAGCACGCCTCTCCCTCTCAGTCACTCTCACTCTTTGGTCGAAGTTGAAGCGCATATTGGTCACCTGTCTGCGGATTGCACGTCCCGGCGTGGCGTGGCCTCAGACGGCGGAGGGCGCCGGCCGGCCGGGCGGCTCCCCCGGCAGGAACACCTCACAGTCAGAGCCTGGCTCGCCGGGGAACACAAAGTGGCGCGCCGCCGCCGCCGCGTCCGACGTGCGCGGCGTCACGAACCACGCGTCGCTGGCCGACGAGCCGCCGTTGACGAAGCCCGAGTCGCGCGACGGCTGCGGCAGCCGGTGTTTGGCGGCGGCGACGGCGGCCGGCGGCTCCAGCGGCAGCAGAGTGTCGTGCGGCTCGTCCGGAGAGGTGTCCGCCGACGAGCCGCCGTCGCCCGCCTCGTCAGCGCCCGGAGACTGGCTGATGGTGGAGAGCGGCCGGCGCGGCTGCAGCGCCACCGCGCGCAGCACCTCCCGCAGCAGACTGCCGCCGCCCGAGCTGGACGCCTCGCTGACGGTGTCTGGGGAGGCGAGCGGCGCGGCGCGGCCGATCCAGGGGCCGGCTGGCGGCGTGGCCGGACACTGCCGCCGGCCCGACCACACCAGCTGCAGCGTGCTCACCGACATGGCGTCATCGAACGGCGGCGGCGGCGGTGGCAGCACCGCCGGGTACTCGCTGTCGAAGCTGGTCTCCAGCTGGAGCCGGTGCGGGCTGACTGTGGCGGTGACGGCCGGCAGTAGTGGGGAGGAGACCAGCGGTCTCCGCTCCTCTGAGGGACCCCGCAGCTGCTGCACAGCCGCCCCTGCCGTCCGTACCGGCTTGGTCGGACCCACACAGCTCAGTACCTGTAGACAGAGCAGGCGGAGCAGAGGTCAGAGACGGCCGCCGCACTGGATAGGCTCCGTGATAACCACACGGTGATAACATGCCATCAGTCGTACATGAATCGTACATGATTGCATTTAAGTTGCTTTACTCGATACCAAAATACATTGGATTGACTGTGGCAAGGAAACCTGTAACTAAGCTTACTTCAGAAGCACAACCAGATTGATGTCCTTCGGGTACTTTGGGAGATTTACAGCAAACTGACGGTGCTTCAGCACACACACACGTTTAGTCACGGCAGCCTCGCTGATAATGGGTTAGTAGAAAATCGACCAAAGGTACAGGAAAGTTGTCGTTACTGCAGTATAACAAACACTGCCAAACGTCATCTGTTAGCTATTCATAACAGTCAAAAAATCATACCACAAAAACATCTCAGCAAAGACAAAGCCTGGAAGCGGCGCTACGAAGCAGCTGTGCAGACAGCCGTCAAACCTGAGCTGTGAATGAGTCCCTCCTCTGTGGCGGGGTGGTGTTGACCGGTGTCCGGTCGGTCACACCCAGCTACACTCCAGCCCCGGGCCGGGCCGGCCGGCCGACTGCCGCCGCCAGCTGGCCGCCTCAGCAGCCAGCTCCACGCTGAGCTCGGACGGCTCGCTGCTGACACTGCTCAGATCAGAGCTGACGTCGCCGGCGCAGTCGGGCTCGGTCGGCTGCTGCGGTGGCCCGGGCCGGTCCTGACTCGACCCGGGCGCCGCCGGCTGTGTTCTGCGCGGCTCCACGCTGCCGTCACAGCGACACCAGCCGTCACACCCGTCCTCAGACGGAGAGGGGCGCCGCTCTGCGACGGTACCGCCCAACTGACGATCATCACCCGAGGAACTGCCGACGCCGGCGGAGGCATCCGGGGCGACTCGGGCACGACCGCTGGTCAGGTCCCCGTGACAGGCCCCGCCCTTACCACCGTCACAGGCCTCATGGTCACCACTGGCACTGGCGGCGGCCGATTCGCCGCTCAAACTGCTCGAATCCGAGCAACCGAGGCTGGCTGCGGGGTCCGCCTCCTTTGACACACCATCTGACACAACTTCACCGCGGGCACAGTCCGAGTCGCCGCCCCCGCAGGTCACAGCAGGCTGCTGCTGCCGTCCGGCGCAGTCCGCGGTATCGCCACGGCTGGCCCCGTCAGAGGCCGGCTCTGTGCCACAGTGCCGGACGGGGGATGATTCTGAGACGCTCCCGGGAGCGAAGTCGACGGCGGTGACTGAGCCGTTGGAGCCGCTGTGGTCACTGCCGGCCGCCGCAGCCGCCTCCGGACAGTACGCGATGTCAACACCGGTGGCGCTGGCGGTGTCAGTGTCCGTGTCGCAGGCGATGTTGACCTGGCCAGGGTCGCCGTCTGCGCCGCCAGCCGGGCTGGAGGACGAGGCGGGCGCCGGAGCTGGGACCGGCGAGAAGGCGGCGGCCGCCATGCGAGCGGACAGAAACTGGCCGAGAAACAGAGGAAGAGAAACAGAGATAGAGGCAGGCAAACAGTCACGTGCGAAGACGACGGACGCGGTGGCGCCGATACGATGCAGCCACGCGGCATCAGGCATACATGTCGCGACGTGTCCCCCCGATACTCCCGCACATGCTCAATAGCCCATAAACAATGAGACTGCGTTAGAGAAGAGGAAACTCATAGCGTTGTCATGACCGACAGCAACAGCAAGGCAGCAAGGTATTGAGAAAGAACATTGCAAGGAGAAATACGAAGCAAACACAAAATGCCTATACAAATATACGAAATAAAACTTTCTGGCTTTAATGCCCCAACCCTACATGCAAATACATCATAAATCGTTAGTATTATGTGTAGGTATAGTCAGAAACCCGGTAAGGGCATCTGGTGACTTCTTGCCTTGCAAGAACGTCTTTTTTCAGTTTACCTACAACCCTAACAGGCACCAATTTCAAACTCGAAACAGCATAGAGATGGCTACATCGAGACATGCGTGCGCGGCAATCGTTTGCGCTATTTACCAAACACGCCAACTAGCAGACAACTTCTGCAGAGAGAGTCAAAATAATAAGATTTGGGTTTCTTAGCTAAATTGGCAAGTCACTTCGCTACATTTCGTATTGACAATTACTTCTTTCTTAACCACATTGGTAAGTCATTTCGCAAGCTCCCAATGTCAACTGAAGGCAAGCATAAAATAAAATCCCCGCTGCAAGCTCTGAGTGAGCGGCATCCGTTCTGGCCGAATCGGGCGCCACAGCTTTGCTCGTGGAGCAAGTCCCGCTACATCAGGCAGAGCGACAACACACATACATGCGGCCTGCAGGCAGCTCTCGAGCGCGGCCCGGGCCCGGCCGCTCCTGCTGAGCGTGTAAACCAACCTTCTGCAGCGCCTGCAACACCTTGTCCGGCATGTGGTCCTGGATCATCACCGGCGAGATGAGAACCTCGTCAAACGAGTCGTTCTCCACCCAGATGGCCTGGTACACCGGCTCAGCGCGCCGCATACTCTTCCCGCTGCCGACAGAAAGAACAGCTGCCGTTAGAAACGTGTATCCTCTTCCCGCTGATGGCAGTAATACAGTTACCGTTAGAAACTGAGATATCCTCCTCCCGTTGACGGCAGCATAGTTTCCGTCAACAAACCAACGGCGGACGGCCAGACAGATGCATAAACAAAACTGAAGCGACTCAGAACAAGCGCAATGAGCGTAAACAGAGTAACAGAGCAACAATTAAAGGTCATCAGTAAAATGTCACCAGTACGCACGCACAATAATATCAGAGCCTTACAAAATGAGCAAGCCGCGCGCCATCATGGTATCCATCGACGCCTTTGCGGACTGCGGAGTATCGCTAGTGTGAGGTAAGAGGTAGGTAATTACCCTGCTGTCCGGGTGTGGCCGCACGATGGCATCACCCGCCGGGCGGGTAGAGCGGGACTGTGGAGTATTGATAGTGTAGGTTAAGAGGTAGGTAGTTACCCTTGCTGTCCGGTGGTGCCGCCGTGTGCATCACCCGGCCGGGCGGGTAGAGCGACTGTGGAGTATTGATAGTTGAGGTAAAGGTAGATAGTTACCAATTTGCTGTTCGGGTGGTGCCGCACGATGTGCATCACCCGGCCGGGCGGGTAAGCCGCCTGTGGAGTATTGATAGTGTGAGGTAAGAGGTAGTAGTTACCCTTGCCTGTCCGGGGTGTGCCGCACGATGTGCATCACCCGGCCGGGCGGGTAGAGCGGCTGGTGGACGGTGAGCGCGATGGTGGAGTCGCTCGGGTGCGCTGACAGCTGCCGGCCGGCCAGGCGGCGCTGCACCAGGTCCCCGCAGGCGGCCTCTGACGCGTCCTCTGAGGAGCAGCCGCAGGCGCAGGCGCAGCACGACAGGCCGCCGCCGATCACTCGCCACTGTACAGACAGAGGGGGAGAGATGAGTCGGCAGAGTCGGCAGTGGAGTCAGCTCAGACGAGGGTTCGGCAGTGGAGTCAACACTCAGCAG